>JALPQD010000119.1:4066658-4271658 GCA_023101885.1 Typhlomys cinereus | reverse complement strand
GTATATTTTTGTGTATGTATATGTATGTGTGTCTCTGTGTGTTGTGTCTGTTTGTCTGTGTTGTGTCTGTGTGTATGTGTGTCTGTATGTATGTGTGTCTTCGTGTATCTGTTCTACGTATGTGTTTCTGTATGTGTTGTGTGTGTGTCTCCATGTCTCTGTGTACGTGTGTACGTATGTGTGTCTCTGTGTGTATGTGTGTGTGGGTGATTGATATAATGTGGTGTTTTCCTCCTAGGAATCTCCCTTTATAAATAAAGCTGGATGACATCATTGCAACATTTCCTTAGTCCCAACAGTCTATTATGACTATGATTGTCGACAGAACTGGGACATTTTAACTAGTCACAGGGAGAGCGAAAGCACAGCTAGAAAACAAGGCAGAGTTTTGACAGCAATGAAGAAAGATGTTGTTACTGTTCCCCTCTGCCTCTGCGGCAGCGCTAAAATATTACCATGATGCAGCTCAGATACAAGCATCTACTGTCTGCTTAAGAATGTCTCAATAAATATGCCCCACACAGACCAGGAAAGTTTGAAAAACCAGTTTTCCACACGAGGTTGATCTTTTCTAACCAGTGTCCACACAAACAAACATCAAAGCTTTCTTGGCATGCAGGAAAAAATAGAAAAAAAAAAAAGGAGACCCAAGAACGGAGCAAAAGATACTCTCGGATCAGCCCCGCTCAACGCTGCAGAGCTGCGAGGGTTCCGGTGTGAGTGGCCACCAGTCCCCTGACGACAGGGCAGACACGCGGCGCCCGCTGCACTTCCCCGCCAACACCACCCCGGGAAGCTCTGGCATCCAGTGTGTAGCATCACGGCATGAACACCTAACAGATGCCAGACACGACACACTGCAGTGACGGAGAAGAGCAGGGGGTGAAAATGAGGTAAACATAGAAGTTTGGTAGCAACCCTGGGCGAGGGATGGAGGAAGAACATGGTACTCAGGAGAGTCAGGTCACGCAGGAGAGGACGCGCCCGTGGGAGAGGACGTGCCCGTGGGAGAGGACGCGCCCGTGGGAGCCTGGCCCTTCAGGGCGCCTCTGCCGACCGTCCTCAGAGGTGGGCCGGCTAGCTGCTCTCACACAAAAATGCTGCTCGTGAGGCCCACTGCCTCTTTCTTTAGTTGCCCTGCACATACCAGCTGTTCATGATGCCCAGAAATATGGCAGACTTGCTACAACTGAGAGAAAGCCTTGGAAAGGAAATCTTTCCTGGCCATGACAGTCCGTGCCCCATCATGTCTGTGTGGAGACCCAAGTTCCACGCCATGATCGTGACAGTCCCTGCCTCACCAGGTCTGTGTGGAGACCCACGTCCCACGCCATGATCGTGACAGTTCCTGCCTCACCAGGTCTGAGTGGAAACCCTGTCTCCTGCCCCTCCCCCAGGAAAAGGACTGCAGCCCGGCACGGCGGGAGTGGAAGTCTCCCTCAGGCTACTTCTCCAGCAGCCTCTGACCCCCATCTTCCACATGGCATCACCATCCACATGGTTCCCCTAAACATGGATTGGACAGTAGCAGGGCAGATGATGTCATGACGGCCTGTCAAATTCCAGTTTCTAGAGTGTACTAGATGTAGAACCTCACTGGATACAACTGGGTTGTGGGGAGCTGAAGTTTCCTGCCCTAGGTTAGAATATAAAATTTGGTACAGGATCATATCTAGAAAATTCATTTTTCAAATCAGTAGATGACTGGCAACATTCCCATATCTGCTCATTCTAGAGAGGGACTGAAAGCATAGGAAAGAACAATGACACCACAGAGGGGAAGATGGATCTCAGTCCCAGAAAATGGATTCTCTTCAGAAAGGACACCGGAGCCATTTTTCCCCAAGAAGCACAAGTATTCCACAAATACAACAGAGAGCTTAAATTCTAAGAGGCTCACTATGAAAAGAACATCACAAAAATTTAGGTAAAATGCCAACAGCCAGGCCCTGGTATCCAGTTGCAATCAGGAAAAAAACTAAGTTAGGAAACCTGACTTAGATAGTGTTAGAAATCCTAGGTAGTTACCCTAACACGGCGAATGCTTCTTAGCTCTACTGAGCTCATTTGACCTCCGTACCTAGCAGAATTAATTTTGATTAGGTTTACAGGGTATCATCACGTCCAGTGAAAAATCATTTTTATATGTATTTGCATTATGTGTCTATGCATCTATGTGCATGAACACGAGGAATGAGCATAAGTGTGTGCAACTGCACATGTGTGCAGAAGCATGGGGGTGGGTGTGTGCATGCACACGTGTACCTGCCTGTGTGTGCACATGTGGAAGCTAGAGTTCAAGCTGGAGTTCCTCTATTGCTCTCTTCCTTATTTTTGGAGGCAGTGTCTTTCTCTGAACCTGAGCTTACTGATTGGCTAGGCCAGTCAGCGAGTAAGCCCCAAGCCCCTATCAGTCCCCCGTCTCTGCCTCCCCAGTCCCGGGATTACAAGTGTGCACCCCATGTCCAGAGTTTTATCTGGGTTCTCTGGATCCAAACTCAGTCCACCTCATGCACTGACCACCTCCGCAGCCCTGGATTTGCTTAGGCTGAAGTATTTGATGAACATTATACAACATGATCCAGAAGAAGGTAACAGAGTGAGCAGACGCATTTTTAAAGACACTCATAGAAACCCTGTCTGATTATAGAGCAATAAGGAATCTAATTCAAGGACTTGAGTTTAGGTCTTGTCTTTTTCTCTTAGGGGAAAAGACAACAGGAAAAGCCTACTTAGAAAAGAAAAGAAAGGAAAAATTTTTGTTTTTATCATCTCAGTTGAATAGTTGCTGCTTTTTAAAAGGCCTAGAATATGCCGGAACCATCTAGTTCCCCACCCAGTGAAGCGTCAATGGAAGCATTCATACCTCAATCTGTTTGTGGTTGTAAGAGTGGCCACCACCATGTTCAAAGGTGTCCAAATTCCTGCCAAAACGGTCACTTAGGCCCTTTAGCCTTGGATTAATTTGTGGGTGGGAGGCGTGACCCTTCTGCTTAGTAACATATTCAGAAAAAAAAAAAAAAGACAAAACAGAGCATCAGAACTCGTGAAGCAACATATGGCCCCTAATCCAGGCGCTGACTGCATTACAGGACCTTGGTTTAAGATCAACTAGTGGGACGGGTTCGTGCTTCTGCCTCTGAGTCCAGACAGCGCCTTCCAGCTCTGCCGGCTGCCGAGGACCCAGTGGGAGCAGCGGCAAGGCAAGGGCTCTGCCAGGGGCTCTTTTCTGGAGGAGATGGCTGAGTCTCACGCGGTTACAGCTCCTCCCTGCACAGCATGCTGGGAGCGCGCAGGGCGCTGCTTCTGCGCATTTGCCTGGACTCTCTCTTGGACAGTGGTGAAAGCATTTGAATCCCACAGGCAACAGCGATGCAGACGCCTGGACATAGGCTCTTCCCTAGGTTTTCAAAGGAAACTCAAGTATAATCAACTCTGAACTATCTCTAATGAGCTTGGAGCTGAAGTAAAATTCAACTTTTGACCCAATGTTCTCTAAACATTCTAACCAAAGTGTGACCCTTTTTTATAATGATTGTCTTTGTTCTTATTCATGTATATATTCATATAGGAAGTCGTTTATCATTCAAATGGAGGTATTAGAAGGGTTAAGGACCACCCAGTCTTACTCTAACTCATTTTACTGTGAAGGTGTAAATAATTTTTCAGCCTCTGAAACACATGCTCCCCAAGTTCAGCGTTATGAAAGAAGACCACGAATGCAGAACATGGCCAGACACCAGGCCCAAGCCTTCGTTTCCTAGAAACGGTATGGACACAGAATACGTCAGGACCATGGCGCCTGCATTTCACCAAGTAGCCCGAGTGGCCGGGGACAGTGGCTCCTTAGTGTGTGAGAGAGAAAGTAAATGGCCACCATTATCCTCTGCTGTGGACTTCACGTCTGAAGGCCATTCTGCATGTAAAGGGCGCACTGAGCAAAGGCGGTACAGAGGAGCCACCCACTCGTAACAACTCGCCCCCGAAACTGTGGAACCATCGGCCCACCCAGCAGTAACCCACAGCACCAAACCCTACTGTCCCCGTCCTGTCACAAATGGACCGAATCTGGCCCATTTTCTCTTCTCTTGGAAAGTACATAAGGTGTTAATCCTTCAGGGCTATGCTTAAGAATTATTTAACATCCAGACCATTATTTAGCATACAGCTGGCTCGCAGTTTTCCACTAGCACACTGGCTCTCGGCCCATATTTTCCCCCTTCTGGCACTTACCTGGAGCTGCAAAGGGCTGAGTCCAGAAGCAGCAGCAGCTGCCATTGTTGACGGTATGAACTGCACGGGGTAGTTATCACCTGTCGAGAGAACAATGTACGCAGGTTCAGACAACGCCCAGAGAGGCTCGGCAGACAAGTACAAACACGGTCCCTGGCTTGCCTGTGCTGACAATATTGCTCTAAGCCCAAACATCTGCAGAAACAAAAGCCTTAGTTGGGCATAGACTTGCAATGCTGCTGTGGAACTTTTTGTTAACAGATAGCTGGTAGGCAAACTGGCAAAACATGAATGTGATGTCTAAAAAAAAAATTAAATGTGCAATTCAAGCATGTTCACTCCTTTCCAAATCTTGTCATACATCATTTTTTAAGAGTAAAAAAAACCATCTTAAAGCCAGGCTGACACTCAGTACACTGTGAAAACAGAGGCTTTTCTATTAGAACAACAATAAGTTTTGGCTTCGTAGGCGAGGCAGGGTATTAGAGTCCAAGAAAAAACTAAAAAAGACTATCAACCTTTGAATAGCCAAATCTAAATTTTACTTTATAAAGAAGTAAGCAAAACGTTTTAAAAAAATCTTTTCTAGACAGGGTGGGAGAGTGGTTAATACTATCATGTGGCATGCTGGGAAATGCCAGGTGTCCGGGTGGCAGTGGATTACCTGGCTGCACTGTCCTGTGCACGGAGCTCTGAGTGAACCTGTGTGATGGCGACTTGGTTCACCATCACACGCTGCGCATGGGCTCCCTGCACTGCCAACCTGCTAGTGAGGGGGCTGTCAGAGACCCCAGCCTGCACCGAAGAGGAGATCAAACACCTGTGGCCTGAGGGCTCAGTGCTGGCCGGCCACCTGGACAGCCAAGGGGAAGGATGAGGGACAAGCTGTAATAAGTGGAACCCAAGTAAAAATTAATATTTGTGGGCGAATTACACAGCACCAGTGATTTAATGTAGTATCACTTGGGCTTCAGCTCCTTATTGAGAGTCAGTGTTATGCGCTGTCTCTAGGCTATATTTTAATAGGCTGCTCCTCCACACATTTTGACATTTATAATAATCATGCTGTTTTGTGTGAACTTTTCTACACTGAATGCTGGGTGCAATAATGAAGAGACGTTGTAGAAAGCATCGCAGTAAGACACGAAGTCAACTAGAAAGCAATAGAGGTTCCCCGCCCCCCGCACAGACTCGAGGTGCCCCCAGCTTTCCCGGTGCCCAGGAGTCCTCAGAACACATCCTGCTCGCCTCATGAAGTGCTCCTTGGCTGGCCGATGTGAATGCTGAGTCGCTTTCACTTTTAACAAATTGCTGGCTTCTAATCTACACAGTCTCTTTGCATCATGTCCATAATACCTCATCAGACCATTGAGCACAGTGCGCGCCTGGGCACAGTCCACTAACAATCGGCCTCTGATTGCATAGGAAGCCGCTACAATGCATTCGCCAGCGCTATATTGTGCCGGTCTCCTATGGAGTAATGTTCAAAATATCTGATCTTGTTTTTCCCCCTTCCATGAGGTTGATTTTAGTTTGTGGCCCTATATGAGCTTTTGAAAAAGATAACTAGGAGAATTATTTTGATAGTAAATGACTGTCACTTATGCTTAAATAATTCTACTGATCTTGAGAGTTAAACTAAATTAGCTGAAGAAAGAATACCCCGACATAAGTTACGCAGTATTTTCTTTTGGTTGATATTAGCTTTAAAAGAAAAAAAAGTCACAAGCAATGCTGAATTAATGATGGTTCAAAAACAGAAGGGGAAAAATAACCACCATTCCGACCATCAACAAGGACCACCTCCCCACTCCTCCCTACATCTCGAAGCTGCGCTTCAGCGCCCTATAGTCACACTGACACCAAACCACGGACCCCTCCTGTAAGTTTAATACCAGTTGCTTTATTTGTACTAAAACATTTTTCATGTCAGACATATTTTTAAAACTCAAACTCCAAAAGAATCCCTGGGGCACAGCTTCCTTCAGAGCTGTCACATTCCCGTGCCACAAAATAGCTGATTCTTTTTTATTCGGTGTTTGGCTTGCCAGTTAATTTATTACTATCTCTACCACACCCTGTAGCTCTCCTCAGCTCACCTGCTGGCTGCGAATGGCTTTCTTTCCACTGTTGACAAGCACATTTGAGAAGTATTTTTAACCTTTCTGCGGGTTTGAATCTGTGTATCTGAATAGATCTCTGGGAAGCTATTTCTCCAGAACGCCTCGTTGTATAAGAGCAAGAGCAAAACGCACGTGTCAGAGCGGCAGTGCATGTCCGAAAGAATGATGAGAAGAGGGAAGGGAAAGGCAGGAGAAGATGAGGGGTAAAAGTGAACGAGGAAACTTGAGGGGGCAGAAGGAGCTGAGGGTCATGTGAGTTCACTTTCGGATAATAAAGTTGCACTCTTCCTCCCACCCCTTCTAACAGTCTCTGTAACAGTTGATCAAGAAAGGTTTCTAGGTAGCGGACTTGGCAAGGAGTCATTTCAACATGTTGCAGCAATTTTTTTTCAGATTTGTCCTGATTTGAAGTGCTTGCGTGAGGACCCGCTCTTTTCAAATGCGCACAAAGGAAGAGCAGCCTGCTGGGGCAGGCTCGTTCTCGCAGGACCTGCCACCTGGCTCTTGCTGCCCTCCAGCACCAGAAGACAATCCCCAAAGCCAACTGGGGAAACAACGTTCACGTCGCAAGGCCATCTCCCGACCTTCTAGATGCTGTTACAGAGCAAAGGCGCGGCAGGGGAAGCCCGTGGGGCTGTGGCCGGAGGTAGTAGTTCACTGTCAGAGCCGAGCGCTTCCGCGGACGGTCGAGCCGCTCCACACAAATCTCCCAAGCAAATTCCTGAAGCGTCAGAGAAGCCGAAAGGAAGGCAAAACTAAGCAGCACTTGGCTAACCATGGGAACGGGCACTTGTTCTGAGATCCAGGACCTACCGGATACCTCCAAGCGCCAGTTGGTGCGTTTCACATACAAGCTTTACTTTTAAAGACAGGAGTCACTAGAACACTCAAGTAAGCAATGGAAATTGCACCGGCAGATTCTGCCCATCTGTTCTCATTATTCAGAAAGATGGGGGGGGGGGGCTGGGAGAGCAGTGGGTGCGAGGTGGGGACTTCAGACACTAACAGTCATTTCAAGAGGCTGGTAGCATAGAAGAATGAACAAATAAAGTACACTGGGGGTTAGAACTCATGGGTCCTTCAGTAACTGACCGCAAGCGAGAACAGTTTCCTATTGCATTTTCAATCCTCCAAAGCAGAAGAAAACAGACAATATGTTGCACAACCTTAAATATTCCGGGAAGCATTGCGGTGTTCTCATAAGACAGACGGCACGCCTTCAGAGCTCACGTCCGCGAGCTATCACCGTCCCTGTAACAACACACACCTATCTGAGTCACAACCACTGTCGTGACTTGGACATGCCACTTTGTATGGGTCTGACTGGCGCATATTCAGCATAGCAAGGTGTCATCTCTCTGTATTCTGGGGCATGTCCTAAGTGTAGACTTATCTTAGTGCAATGTGACACTGCAGGAAGTTAGCAAGTGATGTGTGATATATTTAGAACTCTATTAAAAAAAAACCTTTCAATTCCTCCAAGAGACAAAGATTAAAAAGGATCAAGCTAAACATTGCCAAAGTCTCTGAAACTTATATCTCCCACTAAATTTCTCTACTTATCAAAAGTTGAAGAGATTCCTGATCACACCTCTCTTCTGAGATCACCTGTCATATTCTGCGGCCATGGGAAGGCTGAGAACCAAGGATCACGGTAACTTGGTCACTCGTGTGGCCCGTCTTTTGGGAAGCAGAATTGTCATGCTGACAAATAAGTCAGTGTGAAGGAGCACATGAAATTCCATCCCAACCAACTCAGAGCTCACGCTTCACGGTACATCACACATGACGCCGTCTCCAGGCGTGAGAGAAGACACAGTGAAAGACAGCCTTCATGTCCACAGCACTAGATGAGCTTGCACAGAATAGCCTGTCTTCTTCCGGACCTCGGTTCTCTCATTTAAAATGGAGGCACTAGAGGAAGCACTACAGAGCCCTGTGGTTCTAAGGAGACAGACAGAATGCATCAATTTCCAATGTAGGCATGCAACACTGATTTGAAACATTCTGGAAGACAGAATGGCTAGACTTATGTCACTTGGAAAACCTCACAGAGAAAAATCATTTCTTTTTTTACAGCCAAAGAAAAGAAATCCAGAGTTCCTCAAGATCATACATATTTAGATCATGTTCCCAAGAGCATGGAATATCAACTCCGATAATGTCAGTCTGAATGCTAACACATCATTTTCTAGATGTGCAGTCATTAGAAAGTGAGTTAGAATTTTTAAATTTTAGCTTCTTCCTTTCATCTAATAAAGCAGAGAGAATGCCATCTATCCTCACTTATATCTTAGGATTGTTGTGAAAATTAATGAGATTACTTACACCCACTGCGGTTATCTTGGCAAATAAAAGTACACAATAAAATAACCATTAGATAACAACTATAACCATTGTATGCCAGCCAATTAAACAACTCAGAAGACACAGAAAACACAAACATTAACTAACTGCTTGAGTCCTGACAAATCTCAAGAGATCTACAACAGAGAGATCGAATGAGCATTGCAACCCTGACCGAGAGAAACTTGGACTCATTCTAGCATCTAAAGAATTATTAACACTCTTCCAAAATGAAGAAGAGGGCAATTCTTTATCTGGGCTGTGATGCCCCAGGATACCCAGATGACAAATAATTATATCACAAGGTAAGAAAATTAAAGACCAGTACCACTTGTGAATACAAAGATTCTCAAGAAAACATTAGCAAAGTAAATCCAATGGAATATTACAAGCATTTTCTACTATAACAAGTAGGATTAATCCCAGGAGTTTAAAGGTGGTTGAGGGTAATTAAATCACGTTAGCAGAATGGTATGAGCATTAGATGAGGGATGAACCTCCAAGGATCACCTCAAGTTGATACAGAAAGCAATCAGAAAATCTCCCAGAAAACTTTCTCAGAAAGACCAAGGGTTAGAAACTCTCCACCAATGTCAGACTCAAAGGTTAAAAAAAAAAAGGACCACGACAGTAACAACTGCTGTCACTGCTGTGATTCAGCGATGTCCTGAAGGTCCAGCCAGTACCAGACGAGAAAAAGAAATGTGATGTGTCACAGCTGGTAAGAAAAGTGAAAATCATCTGTGTTTGTGACATTACAATCTTATATATGTACAAAATACCCCAAAATTCACCAAAAAGGAATTGGAGTCAATCAAGAATTCAATAAAAAGCACAAGACATAGGATTAATGCACGAAAGGTCAAGTTGTTTCTGTTCACCAAGAATAAATCACTCTAAAGAAAATTAAGAAAGGACTTACATTTATAATACTGTTTAAAAGAATTAAGCACATGGATCAAAATCTAACCAAAGAGGGAAAAGATATATGCCACGAAAACTAAAAAAATATTGCTAAGGCAAAGAAGACATAAAATTATATGTATCTACAAACTGATAAGTGGATAAATAAGACAAAGGATACATATATACAATGAAATGCTCTTTACCATGAAAAGGATAAAAACATGAATGGAACAAATGACCATTATGTTAAATGATATAAATTCAAGGCAAAAATTAACAATAACTCATGGATTCATTCATATATGGAACTCTAAAAAAATTTCACTCAATTGAGGGAGGGGTGAGGAATGGGTGCAGGTGGCCTGCGTGGCAGGCATTAAGTCCTAGTTAGGAGTCTTACATACATAGTGGATAACTATTTCCATGTATTCACTATGATAAATGTCTAAGGAGATAGATATGTTCCCTAGATGTTAACATTGTATTATCTATACACATCTCAAAACATCACAAGGAACCCACAAATATGTACATATGGACAATGGAGTTTGCTTATTTTTTACAAAAAAGAAATGAAGGAAGACAGAAGCAAATGGAAAGCGGCATCTGAGTTGAGAAAGAGGCGCAGCGCTAAGACTCAGAGTGACTCAAAGACACCTGGCAGAGTCAAAGTTATCCCTGCTAAAATGACAAACTCATTTGGAAAATGGAAATGACTATTTTCGGGCTCAGATGGAATTAAAAATGACCCTCAGAACTGAAATAATCTTTAAAAAGAAGAAGAAAATTGAAAGACTAGCACCCCAATCTTAATATTTACTATCAAGCCACAGTTATAAGAACAGAATGGTACAACATAAAGATGGGCAGACTAATATGGTGGGAAGAGCCTTCACATATATGTTCAATCCATTTTCAGGAGGGAGGCAGAACAAAGAAGAAGGGTCACCTTTCCAACTGATGAGGAGGGGAACACTAGACATTCTCATGCAACCATATGAATATCTGATTTTGGTGCTGTGGGTGCGACTTTACCTCACGCAGAAAGCTGTAAGCCTTATCAGAAAACAAGAGAGGAAGTGGAAGAGTCAAGGCAGGCAGACCTCCTGCTTCTAGAAGCTCTTCGGAAGAATCAAGGAGCCTAGTCAGCTCCCCGGGGTTTAAAAGCCTCAATGCACCCGCAGTGCGCAGCGGGACCAGCCCTGGGGGAGGAAGGAGGCAAGTCACGTTCCATCTTCCTACCAGCTGGCCTGGCTCCCATCTGCACGCTGGCATCTAGTGCCCTGCTCAAGGGTACCCACCAGCTCCTTGCTTACTGCGTCTCGGTACCGCAGCGAGAGGCAGAGCAACTAAATGTCTGTGGTTTGTGTTCTGGGCCCTGGTGAGTCAAAGAAGCCTGTAATCATAGGACATATATGAGAATAAAAAGTTAGGCATTAAAGCTCAGCGGTCACTTCTAGTCTGAAGGCCGTCCCTGAAGCCACACTGTGCGCTGCGCCTTCTGACAGCGAGCCCCCACAGCACAGCATAGAGGTGGGCGCCATCTCCGTGGCGTGGTGGCACGCTGGAACCCTGAGGTCCTCCTGGGAGGAGGGACGGCTTGCTGTGCCATCCTAACATGGGATGAGACATGGTGCTTAATAAGCACAACCGGCCTTCCCGAGATGGCCTCACTGCTAGCGACCAAGACGGTCGGTCATTCACTCAGTGGAACGGCCTCCCTCAAGCCACACACACCCCGAATCCATGCTGGCTTGCGGAAGAAAAAAAGCGGGTTGATTTTTAATTTGTAAAGACCAACACACCTGTTCCTCTTCTCACTTAGGAGAATGATAGAGAGCCAGGCTCGTATCTAGCTCCCATAGTCCCCTTGTGGCTCATGTGCGATTCAAGCGAAGTGGGGCGAATGCATACATATCTGAGCCAATGGTCCTTTCTTCCTCCAGTCATGCACTCATTGCCTCTCAGAGCTGTAACTTTCTGACTATTACTTTTAATCAATTTAAACAGTGTGTGTGTGTGTGTGTGTGTGTGTGTGTGTGTGTGTGTGTGTGTTGTGCTTGTATCAGAGGATACTTCTTGAGTATGTGCGCCTGTGGAGACCCCCCATGGGTGACAGTGGAATCATCCTGGATTGCTCTACCTCCCTTTTGCTTTGCTCCGGGGTTTCCCAAGCTCTGCCTTCCAGGGCCAGAAGTGCAGGCTGCCACTTCTGCCTGGGGTTTCAATGTGGCATCCAGGATCCAAACTCAGGCCCTTCTGCTTGGGAAGCAAAGTCTTAACTCTTGAGCCATATCTCCAGCTCCTAAACATAATTTTATATATACTAAAACCTAGGTGAACCAAATATTAATTTCTTTGACACATTTGGACTTATCAGAAAGTACCTCATTTGTAAAATAGCCAGGATAAGTAACTAAGAATCTTCCAATCCAAACCCACCACTAGTACCAACTTAACCAAGCACAGTGCTGTTACCCCCAAGGACACTCAGTGAGCTGTTTTTTGTTTTTGTTTTTGTTTGTTCCCAGGAAGGAAGTGGATCCTGCAAATACTGGCCCATCTCTAACTCCGCTCAGTTATCTGGTCACTGTTTGAGAAGACCAGTTTTGAATGAGCTAAATGAATGAACTGTAACAGACCGTCTCTCAATGTGCAAGGATGCTGACACTTCAACACAAATAAGCAACACAGGTGGAAGATGGGCAGCCAACACCAAGGCCCACACCTGATTTTTGAGTTGGGGAGAAATTTAAGTGTAAGAAAGAACACTAAGTCAAACAAAGTTTCTGTATCTGACTTGTTATAATGGTCTTCCCATCTTTAATGTAGAGGCGATTTTATACAGAGTGGGAACTTGCTGTGAAAATTTTTTTGTAGGAAAGTGAATTTTAACAGAGCAAACAGTATAATTTTCTTTTACTCAAGTGACCAAAAGTCTTCTGTCAGTAAGTACCTCTTTTCCAAAACATTGGGGTTGGCAGTGTTTTACAGGTTTTGAAATATCTGCATGGACTTTTACTAATTGTGAATCCCTACTCTGGAAAAAATCAGAAATCAAAAATGTTTCAAAATTCAGAACTTTTTGAACATCGTCTTGGCACCTAAAAAAAATCTGTTTCAGAGTCTTTATTTTTATTTCTGTATTTTTAAATTTGACCCATTTGTATTGAGAGGCTTTTCCATCGGCTCTTAGATTATCAGATCTTAATGAGCTTGTTTCATGAGCTATGCAGGTTTGGCTCAGACATCCTTTCCTTATACGGAAGGGGTTCCCTGCCAGACGAAAAAGAGGATCAATGATAAAAGCAATTAAAATAGATGTGAGAACTCACTGGGCTTGCTATCTAGTAAGCGTTTTTATGTGGGTAACATGCAGATTTTATCCTGAGCATCTTCCAACCTTTGCTCACTTCTAAGCCACACACAGAAACTGCAGCGCTCAGATCCGTGGCACTCTGAGGCGGCGGCTGATGTGGTCAGGTTAAATATGTTACAAAGAGCTTGACACAGAAATTATCACGGCCGAGGGCAAGGTCGCTTACAAAGGACTCACGCAGGAAATTAAGGCTGACTTCTATTTACTTGACTATCTTCTTACACTGGATTCCTTTGGCAACATATCTTTAAACATTTAAAGCCATGTTTACAAGGAGGCTCTGAAAGAAGCTTCAAACCATTATGCTCCTAATTGAATTCCCCAGGAGTCCAGTAAACTCCGAGGAATAAAGAAAAATCATAACATTTGCTAAAGCAGCTCAAAGCATATTGGCTACAAGGTTATGTGACCTGGTTTCTGAGGTTCAAGGATGGATGGAAAAATAAAGCTGAATGCTTCATTATTTAGATCAAAATCAAAAGGAATTTTACCTGCTAGTGGTAAGCTAATTAAATCAATGCAGTTTTAACTCCTCCCCCCTCCAGGAGAAATCTGACAAACAGAAACAAAAACAATAACAGCATTTATACTGGATGTGACCAGTTTCCCAGGACAGAAAGCCTCTGGGGATCTTAACCAAAGGCAATCGCAGTAAAGAGTAAAAGGTAGAGGGAGCCCACAAAAGCTTTGTGTCCCCAGGGAAAGCAGCGAATTCCCAAGGACTCCAGTGGAGAAGGAGAAAGTAGAAGTTTCAGTGACCAATTAGTTCGTCTCATGCCCCTCCCCCGCTCTAATCTTACTGGCAAACACGCTGTCCTGATGTTCTCCACGTGTCCTGCCTTGCCTGCTCCCCAGCATGTCCAAAGGGGCTGACGGCGGCTCTCCACTTACCTGGTTTGTATGTTATCCCAGGAGGGAAGAGGAATCCTTGCTGGGCAGCAGCAGCTGCTGCCAGGGTCCGCTGGTCATGTGGGAAAAGCGGGATCATGAGCGGAGGCATGTGCCCCTGAACCTGCTAAATAGAAGAGAGTCTGTGATCAGACAGGGCCGCGTGCCCGGAAGGGCTTGCCTGCCCCTCCCGGAGGCGCTGGTGCCCACCGTCGCCCACCTCTAACCTCAGTCCACATCTGACGCTCAGAACACCCTGTGGAGTCTGCCTGACCCCGCACCCCAATGCCACCAGCACCCAGGGACAGAACGTCACTGGGAAGTTACTTCGCCCTGCACCGGAGTAGCTTCCTTTTCTCTTAGCTTTCTTTGCTTTTCTCTCTCTGTCTCTTTGTCTTCCTTTATTTTAAACAAAGAACAGAACGAAATCAATTCTTTTATCACACAGACACATTGAGAGGTTTTGCCCTTTCACCTGCTTTGCATTCTGAGGTTTACTTTGGCAACAAGCATTCAGTATCCTGGCGAGGAAATAATGCCTAATTGTTATATATTCCACAAGCGCGTCTCCGCAGTTTAGGTAGCTTATCCTGAGCCTCGCTGCACTGCTGAACACGTGACTCTTCAGATTTAAGGCCACTACATCTTGGCTCCCAATTAAACTAATATTCTTTGCCATACACACCTCGATGGAACATATAAATTGCTTGTCTGGTAAGCAGTTTTACAGCTTTATGCTCTACCATGTAGCACAGTAATTATGGAGTTGTATTCACAGAGCATTTCATAATAAATCCTACTATATCAGATTTCATTTGACCTCAATAAATGTATCAAAGAGCACAAAAATGCAAAGTAGAAAACCTGCACTCTCTATCAGCGTTTGCTTCCCGTGTACAGAAAATAAGAGCGATGACAGAATCGTGCTCGTGAAAATTATATTTTAATTTCTGAGCTCCTTCTTCCCGCTATGCAGGCTGTTCCGACTCCAGCAAGACAGGAGGGCTTTGTCCCAGCTTTCTGGGCAAGGCTTTGTAGGCTGATCCACAGGACTCTTCTTCCTCAAAGGCTGGAACCCGGGCTTGTTCGATGCTCAGAAGGAAAAAGTGCCTGAGCTCAAACCTAGTAGTGATCTGAGTTCAATTCCTGGAGTCCACATGGTGAAAGGAGAGAAATGACTTCTGAAAGCTGCGCTCTGACCTCCACGTGTGTATCATGGCGAATATATGACCCCCTCACAGACAGACAAGTGAAACATTTAAAAATTAAGGGTCTAAGCTGAGATGTGTCAAAAAGAAGGATTGTTTAATTCACATAGGATTGTCAGCTTTTACCCGTAAATATAAGGACTACATTATATGCTCTTTAATATAAAAATATTTACCAGCAACTCCACACACCCCAAATGCAACCCTATCTGAATTCCTAAACCTTTTCTTTAGGCAAAATTCTACATCCGAGCTGAAGACCCCATCCAATAGGAACTACTGCCATGTCTTGCCCCTGGTCCTTATACGGTCGGGGACATGGAGCTAAATGCTTCTGTGTAGGTCTGAGAGGTTTCATTTACCAACAGCCTTTCTCTAGGGAATGCCCTAAGATGTGGGTTAATAAAGGGCAAGCAAAAAATAAACACTTTTCAGTATTTTTCTGAATTCATTTCTCAGGAAAATCAACTTATAATAAAAAGGTCTTTGTGCAATTACTACCTTGCCAGTGGGGCGTGAAAGAAACCAGCTTTGAGCAGCTATTTCTTCCATTTTAGCTGAGGTAAGCCCAAGCTCCGTACATTGGAGAACAACTTGGCCCGTTTAAATTGGAGCAGGGCCCCCATGCCCCGGTCTCGCCTCTAGCCCGGGAGAAAAGCACAGGCGTTGCTGTTCGACTTCACTTTGCTGTGACCTGGGGCCAACCCAAGATGTCAGAGATGAAACGAGGGTGTACTCCACACCAGAGAAAACACCATGGGGTGCTCCTGAGTGGCCACTGCTTGGGCTAAGAGTGACTCGCAGGACGAGACTTTCACGTCTCTCCAGAGCTGTGGTCCTAGCATGTGCCTTGCGCTCAGTGCAGCTCCCCACTCATAAGGGGAGCAAGAGTAGGCACATCATGTTCGCTTCTCCCCCTGCTCCCCAACCTTCTCTAGCAGCAACCCGCTCCATCGCCAGGATGTGACAGGGATATTCAGAATACGGCTGGAGAAATTGGGGCTATTCAGCAGGTAGGAGCAAGGGCGACCTCAAGCCTGAGCAAGTTCAGGGAGAGAATCGGGCTAAGAGGAAGAGGCCTTAGGTAAAGGTAACAAGAAGATGAACTTTATTTTTAGGAATATTTTATTCAGTTGAGAAAGAGAAGAAGAAGGAAGAAGCAGGGAGAGGAAGAGGGAGAGAGAGAGAGAGCGGTGCTCAGGCAAACACTTGCATGCCACGGTGCGTGAACGGGGCCAGAAGACCACGAGTCGACTCTCTTCTTCCATGGCCCCCAAAATAAGTTTTCTAATGCTGAGTTTGCTCAACAGCCACTCTAATGATCAGGTGGCGTCTGCCCTGTCCCGAAAGGGACATCTCCCATATGTAAGAAACAAATGATCAGAGGCCTGGTTAGATTATAACCTGTGGAACCATTCCAACATTTTAACTCATTGACTGCTAAAAAGGAACTATTAAGAATGGTGTGAATGTGGTCAGTCCTTATTCGACACATCTTGAACGACTCAACTCTTCTGACCCTCGTTGAAACAATGAAAAAACCATAGCAGCTGATGTTGACTCCTTGCCTTACACAGCCATTGTGAGCATCAATTGGTAGGTAACAGAACACTACAGCAGCATGCAGTAACTTCTACTTTCCTGCTCATTTTCTTACATGCTTTGTACGTATTTGCAAAGGTCTGGTTCTTACAACTCTTTGGGATCTTACAACTCTTCTTTATCACAGAAAGCGGGAACTAACTAAGTCATTCAAGTTGACTTGCAGAACGTTGTCGCGCGCTTTGCAGACACCCTGCTTCACAAAGCTTCACCCCAGCCCAAGTATCTAGAATCCGTGAGGAAAGAAGAGGGGCGCTACGAGGAGCGTCTGAAAGTGGAACTTGTGGCCTTTCACGGACCTCACTGGCCAGCATCTTAGAATAAAAATGAATTTAATTTTACATCGGTCACCAAGTATCTTCAGATGGTCGGACAACAGAACATAACAATTAAACATTACAATTCAGAACAGAACCTGACCTTGAATCTTGGCTGCCTGTGAGAAGACACTTTCTTTGACTTGCTTTCTCATTAACTATGTGACCAGGTGAATTCACTGGGGTTGTTCTGAATGCCAGATAATTGTAAGGTGTTTCCTAGAAGCATGTAGTATAAGCATTTGGGAGTTCTTTTCCATCACACGCCACGAGGGCGGCTACTTTAGGAGCTGTAACTGGCCACTAGCATCCAGAGGCTGTTTCAACGAGCTGACACTGTGGAAAGAAGGGGGGGGCGACAGTGCAAGGCAGTGCGCTGATAGGAGCATGGGGTTGGGGTGGAGCTTAGAGTTGGTCTAGGCAAGCACTTCTCCAAGTGCAGCAACGAGGGCAGCCACCAGCAACAATTTCGGAAGCAACCCCGAGTTCAGGCTGCCCCCTCTGAGTCAGAAACTATGATCCAAGCTTTAAATCCAAGACCCAATGTACAGCAGAGATCCACTGGCTCTGGCGTGCACAGAACAAGCCGGAGGATTCCACAACACGGAATTCTCGGTCCCATCCTCAGAGAGTCAGGGGGTCCGAGTCGGAGGTCAAGCCAGAACACGGGTGTTTCTGACAATCTCCCAGGTAATGCTGGTACTGCAGGTCCAAGGACCGCTACTTGAGAACCACTGGTCTACAAGATCTGCCTCTGACAAAGCTGCATCTTGCATCCAGAACTGGAAAGAGTCCTTTCCGGCACACTTTTCATGACATTACAGCTTCAGTAATAGAAAAGAGGGATCAGTTTTAGCAGAGAAAGCTGGACCACAAGTCCTTTTGCAAGTTGAAGGTGCACTGCTGGAGGCAGCACTGGAGTTAGGACAGTGTGATTGCTGCCTAATTACAAAGTCTTTCCTTTCCCATCTTTTTACTGAGAATATATTGAATCTATTGAACCTCAATATTTTATTACAAGGCCCTTGTTAGCAATGCCATCACAAGCGATAAAGTTGCCCTTAAAATTTTTTCCCCCAAGTGCTGGGATTAAACCCAGCTCTGTGCAAGTTAGGCAAGAGCTCTATTGCTGGGCTGCATCTCAGTTCCTGTCCTTCGCTTGTTTCAAACAGAAGAACTGATGGGGCGAGCCCCAGAATCCTTCCCGGAAAATCAGCTAGTGGTTGAAAGGCAGGTCGAGTGTGCATGCTGGAAAAGTTTTCTTCTGACATTCAGCACTGAAAAACTGATTTATGTGTCCTGTCTCGTTCGAACCCTTATGACTTAGGAGATGTCCACTTTGTTGCCTCACTCATTTGATGAGAAACACAAAGCTGTTACAGGCTCAGCCTCAGCAACTAAGACCCAACAGCTGTGGCTCCAGATCCAAGACCAGATCAGGATGAAAGCTGAATTTATCCAGGCTGGAGTTCCGACTCTGAAAGACCGAACTACGGGAAACAAGAACTCAAATTTTACTGAGCAGATATAAATTAGATCAAGAATACAATTCTTTGTAGTAACAATTATTTGATAACCATTTCATAGACGAAGTTTGAGATGATCTGCAGTGGACATCAGAAACACGGTGTGCTCATATGCATCCTGTACGTGGCTTACAGTGTAGTATCAGAATAAACAGAATATTGATATTGTTACTCTCTAATGACTTGTCTGATTCCCCTAGTGTGTTGAAAGCATTCTGTCTAAAATTTAGCAAGGGGGATCAAGGTCTCTGCAGATGGCATAAAGCACTCAGCAGCACAGCTATCCCAGGGCTGTGCTTGGGAAAGAAATGGCGAGCAAGAGGCGGGGCAAAGACAGGAGAAGAGTCGCATTTGAGCCACGGAGCGGAGCGTGAGCAACGTTTCTTCCTGGAAGCTGGGAGCTCAGCCCATCCCACAGAGGGCCGGCGGTGAGGACAGATAAAGAACAACACACAGAAATGTTCCTCTGTGTTCCAAAGAACGAGATGCTGCCGTCTGTCCTCCTTCCCACCATCCCTTTCTCCCATTTGGTGATGTGCGGCGAAAGGTAGCAGACTGGAAGCAGCAACATCCAGAAATAGTTTACTAGAGAATAAAAAATAATAGAATCTCCCTCACTTCATCAGAGAATAACCAGTCTCCACATGTCTTTTGTAAGAAGTTATCAAAATTTCAAATAGCATCTTTCTTTTTTGAAATTGTCACTTTCTCTAAGCATAAATTCAGATATTTTTAATTATCCTATAGAAAAAGCAAGAGAAATGATTTTAGAAGTATGAAGAATAAAGTTTGATGTGGTCAAAACATGCCTCTGAAGGACATTTGATTCGTACCGACTGAGGAGTAAGCAGTGTTCTGCAGAGTGTTTGGGGGCACAATGGGAAAAACAGGACTAAGGTGCCCCGAAGTACAACTGCCCATTTACCCCACACTCTGCGATCTCTGACCAACGCGTGGCACTCTTGGAGAGGACGGGGAATACATTCTCCACCACATAGGCTCCGTGCCCAGAAATTTTAATTGGTCGGAGGCTGCGGCATCTCTCAGAGAAGCAAGACAGCAGAGACGCACGTGGACCGCGAAGACTCCGGCTCGTGCAGCTTCGCAAAGGACACTGGCGGCAGCGCTCCTCTCCTTTGTTTTCTCTGCGCTAAGTTGTTGACGGTGCCATTTCTTGCCATCTGCCCCACAGCTTCATTAAAGATACATGAACGGGCTAACTGGCCTGGTATCTTGTGAGGAACAGGTGCTATTGTGTGTCCCTGAAGACCGGCACTAAAGACGCGACTTCGAGCCTGCAGCAGTCAGTCAGAGAGCAGCTTGGCAGGGCCCTCCTGGCTGTGTGCTGGCACGGATTGGGTGGCACTTGGGGGTGGGATAAGGAGCCTCATTTTCCTTCCTGTGAGGTTTATTTTGCTTCTTACAGCAATTGGCAATTGGTATTTGTGCATATTAATATCTGTAACTGAGCAAAAGACTGGAGAAAGAGAGCTTTTTAAATGATTTTTCCCCTAGAAAATCATTTCATCATTCCTGGTATAGTTTAATTGGAGAAAGATTTTTTAATGTAGAAAGGAATATTTCCAGTGTGTAGACACCATGAGAGAAAGGAAAAGTGTGCGTGTATATGTGTGTGTGTGTGTATGAGAGAGAGAGAGAGAGAGAGAGAGAGAGAGAGAGAGAGAACCTAGGGGCAAGGAGTGAGTAAGTGGTCCTTAGTGGCCACTATTTTTCAATGGGAAGAATAACTGTATCGCTCTCACGAAATGTCACCACTGTAGAAGCTGCGGAGCACAAGAAATAAAGGCCCAGAAAACCTTACAGAAAAAACTTCAAAAGACAGGGAGAGGTCCTCTCTCTGCCAAAAAAAAAAAGGTTTCAAGTCATAGTCCACAGGCCAATATTTTAGAGTCAGGAGGCAGAGGGTCTCTTTGGCAGCAGAATGTCCTGCCTTCAGAAACACTCCCGCAGCTCCAGACTTTGACTGAATACGTCTCGCTGTGGGGCTGTGCTCTGCCCTTCTTAGACACTCGGGGTGCCAAAGGTTCTCCCGCTACTCCCAGCCTCGAGGGTTGAGGGCTGCACCACTCATCACCTTTCACAGGTCGATTCAGTGCCGTCTGCGTCTGCCCGCAGCCCATAACACAGGTAGCTGCTGAGCAGCGGCTGGCAACCAGCCAGGAGGCCCAGTGGCTTGCACAGGGCAGTGCTGTCACACCACGGCACAAGTCTGACCTCTCATGCCACAAGGGAACTTCGAAACGGCTCTGAAAGAACAGCCCCAAACAACCTTGTTTCCTCTTCGCTTGTCTTAATGAATTAGCAATACCTAGCTGCTACGCCTAACCAAGTCCAGCAAATCCCACCTAGAGAAGCTTCAACTGACAAAGAATCAAACGGAAGTGACAGCTGGAACAGGTCTAGAACACATCTTTTCTAGAGAATTTGAGAAGGGTCTGCCTTCCCAGGAGTCCCCTCCAACATCCAGTGTATATGTAGTGAATAAATAATGGAATTGATCTAGATGAGGATGCTTACCGTACCTCTGTTACTGGTGAGCTACTTTCTCTCTTCTCTTCTTTCTATCTCTCCCCCTCTCTTTTCCTCCTTCCCTCTTTCTCCTTCCCCTTACTTTGCTGGTCATTTCTTTGCACATGCCCTGTAAGGAAGGGGACACTGTCTTACCTTTATTGAGCACCTACTGCCGCGTGGCTCTCGGCTAGCTCTGGAGAGATGGAGCTGCCCACAAGGTGTTTTATCACAAGGTGTTACTAGGCTTGTCTCTACTTCACAGTGGGATAATCATCCAGCCTGTCAGCTTCCTTTGGAATAGCATCAGCAGAGAAAGATTTGCTCAAAGGGAACACCAAATTATGGCCAAATCTCCCATTAGGTACTGCTCCATGGTCTTTCTAAGATCTATACACAAGAAAACTTTTAAGAATATGTATGAGGACCAAAGTCAGATCACTTTTTAAAAAGGATGATAAATGTTAATTAAATGTGTTTAAATTTTCTTACTATGTTTTAGGAAACTCTCACCAGGAGGGAAATAGAATATCCTGGCCATAAAGAAATTAATAAAACATGTTATGCAAAAGTAAAATTTATGATTCATTTGGAATTAGATATCTACCACCTTTTCAATCCATACAGATGCATAATCTTGTCAATTAAATATTATTGTTAAGGTCTAGTAGTGTGTTAAAACCGCTTTAAAGTGCAACTAAGGAAAATCCATGTGTGTTTACGACTCCTTAAGGATCTATTAGCGGGTATTTTATTCAGATTCGTGCTGTAAAATCTGCATAAACTCAGCATATTGTTATCCCCATGTGTGCATTTGTTTGGTTAAAGCAGAACAGCAAATCTCAATTTCTTCAACTTCTGGAAAAGTCACGAGAACTAAAACAGTCTTAATTTTCATCAGATCCAAACAGTTATCACTGAAGAAGTGAAGAGTTGACTATTATGCAAATAGTCACAGTTAGTGGTCACCCCGCCATCACAGAAGACTGAGCTAGTCAATTACTTTGGATATTGCCGAAGACTAGTGAAGATGAATGTTTCTTATTCTCCCCTGCCTTATTTCCAGACAAGTATGAAACATATCAGAGACTAATGATTGTTGTTCTTAAGTGGAAACCCCATTAGATACACAATGATCAAAGCGTTTTGTCAGGATGAAAATTAATTTTTTCAAATTTTGTATAAATACATTAACGTTTGTGGAGAGTGTGGCATTCCATTCTTCGTAACAACCACATCCAGATATAAGCCTTCCATAAACTTTTGACCCATAATGAAGGCAATCTGGCTCTTACTCCTGAACTCTGTTATACAAGCTTATTCTGTTAGCAATGACCGGAGTTCAATTATTAAATTCCTCATCCAGAAATGCAGGTTTACATTTGGAACTGCAGGTCTTGTTAAAATTATAGACAAGCAACTGAGAGGTCGGGCCTTGTGTCTCTCCAGGGTTCCGGAAAAGGCCTTGCACAGAGTAGAGTCTCACAAATATTTGTTGCACACATGTGTTCCCACTCTTTATTGTATGTTACTTGTACTCTAAGCCACCAAAATGCCGGTGATTTGTTTGTAATCTGCCGAGTCAAGTCAAAGTCCATTCATTACTTGCGCGACCCACATCATGGCAACAATACAGTCGCCAAACCTACTCTGTCCAGGCAAACATGCCTGTTAGCTAGGCAGAGTCTAACACAGAAGATTACTACTTGGTCAGAACAATTTAAAAGTGACATCATTCATCCTTCCAAGATTGTTTGTAATGGCCGATAGCTCACATTGCAGCCATTGGAATTCCTCTGTACTACGGCTTAGGGGCTGCTAAGATTCTTTACCAATTTTGTCAAACCTGAGAGAAAGGCTGAGATGTTCTTAGCAGGAGAGTCAGGGATAGAACATTTTAAAATAATAGCAATACTGATGATAAAAGCGTGTTACATAAACTTTAGGCTGAACACAACCCATTGGGCTGGTTACACAATTCAAAATACATTCCTGAAAACAAGTTAAGTATTGGCTGTCATGGGCAACAGAAGCCCATGAGCAAGTCATGTGAGCAGGCCTGGGAAACACCAAGTGAGCCGTAAAACGACAAGACCAGGGTGTCTCAGCTGTTGAAGCCTGGAGGAGTGGCCCTCTCTGGAGGGATAAGGGAAGGTCAATGTGCTGTAGACAGAGACACTATCTTTACATAGGATGAATCCCTAGGACACGTATAAACAGTGAGTCTCACCCCATACCTGACAGCCGGCAGGTTTACATCTTCTTTACACGCAAGTCTTCCGAACAAAAGGTTAATGCCAGGTACTGAAATGCCATCTGGGAGTATCACGTGCACCCCTGCCCCACCTCAGCGTGCATGCGCATGTGCAGTCACACTCGTTGCTACATATACTCCCGAATGCACCGAACAGGTCAGTCAGCAACACTAGCACACGGATTTTGAGAAAGCGCCTTCCTTTATTCCTAAACTTCTATTTTGCACTCCCTTCCTACTAAGCAGCATAGGTACAACACAGAACGCCTGTCCTCTTGAAAAGGTACGTCTCACACTCCCCGGGGCATTTCCGTAAGATGTTTTCAGCAGATGCTCAGCATCTCCTGCTTCCAGCAGCCTGCAAGTCTCGTCTGCCCCTCTCCTTCCCTCCACGCAGAGGTCTGTCCTCTCCTCCTGGTCTTCCCAAGCGCAGCCTACTCATCTCTGATTTAACTCCATGAGGAAAATTCCATGAATATGTTTCTTTTCCTTTGCCAGAACTGACACTGCACATGCACTGTTGAATTATTCAATAGTTTTCCTGTGCAGACTCATTAATTCATTCACCAAACAAATGTTAAATATCCAACAGTCTTCTAGGTATCAGACAATATTCTCTACCTCCATCTCCTCTTGCAATCGAATACATACACGCGTACATGTATGTGCATGTACATATACACACTAGCAGAGATATCTGTAGCTCAGGCTGGTCTCAGACGTCCAAAAGTATAGATGAAGCTGGCCTGTATCTTTCTCGCCAGAAAGAAAGGATCTTGCAGAAGGCTGTGGAAAGAGTCTTCAAATATGCCAGCCAAAGAGAGACTATGACAGTGACTTGACAATTGGTTGGTAACTGACAGATGCAAGATTTGCCTAGTGCTCCAGGGTAAGGCAGTGGACCATCTCTCTCAAACACTCACTCTCTAAAGCCTCCATGCCGAGGACTTCACATCCGGTGGGAAGCCACGACACCACTGGGCTAGAATTCCTTTTCAATAAAACTTAAGGCAATGGAGAAACTTATTGACATAAATTAAAGCAGCTCATTCTTAATTCAACCTCTGGGTTGAAAACAGGAATATTCAAATAAGTAAAGTTACTTGCAACCTTTCTCTGTCCCATCAAATCAGTAGTAAATATCACAAAACCAGACAACTTACTGGATGAACATGTATGAAAAACTTGCTAAATAAGACTTTTTACTTGTCATGTTTGCTCAGTGAGGATAGAATTAATGATCCCGAGCTGGCTGCTACAGTCACGCCCTCAGACACTGCTGACCCGCAGAATGACAGACCAATAGTTTGCTTCATGCTAAAGCAATTACTCAGCGGTGCAACACAACTGACAGAAGCAAAATCAGCTGTGAAGAGAAACAGAAAGATGCTGGTGGTCCATTCAGGGAAAGGGGGAAAATCCAGAATTCACAATGGAACACAAGTACTCTGGATTCTCAACACGTTCCTAGGAACTAAGAAACCTGATGAAGAAACTGTTAGTTGAATGTAGGGGCACGTGACTATAATCCTGCCTCAAAACAGAACCCCCAAACCCAAGTGTGCTGGCACCTATAATTCCAGTACTTGGGAAGTGGAAGCAAGAGGATTGCCTGGAAGTTTGAGGGCAGGCTGGTTTACATGGCAACCTCCATGCCAGCCAAAGCTGGCAAAAAGTAAGAAGGAAGAAAGGTAGGAAGTAAGGTAGGAAGAAAGGGAGGGAGGAAGGACAGAAGGAAAAAAGAAGGAAAGAAGGAAGAAAGGAAAGAAGGGAAGGAGGGAGGGAAGAAGGGAGGGAGGGGAGAGAGAGATGGAGGGAGGAAAAGGGGGAGAGAAGGAGGGAGAAAAGGAGGGAGGGAAAGGGGAGGGATTGCAAGATTCCTTTAAAATTGTGTTTCAATACATTTATTTATTTGGCATTAATTCACTGAAGGCACACATTGTAACTTTTGATGATAATTCTTAATGGTGGCAAATAAAGAAGTACTGTATAGCACAGATTTAAAAGTAGATCTCATTGAAAAATCTTAATCCTTCAGATCATGAAAATTATGACAATATTACTAGGCAGGTTTTCCTTATAGTTTCAAGATGTTAAGGAAAGAAACTGAAAGAAGAGAAATATGAAAGAAAACTAACAGAAAGAAGTAAAAAAAATAAGAATACTAGTTTTTCAACATGTGGGCTTATTGTATTCATAATATTGACTTTATTACTGCCCATCCTGCCATACACACACACACACACACACACACACACACAAATGTAAACTCTAAATTATTATATTTACCTTAGAAATATTTTGTAAGGATCAAAATGATACTTAAAATACTTTCAATATGAAAATGCTATAGAAACTTAAATGAAAGTTCAACTAAAGACTTCTGAGTCATATGTTCACTTAAGCTTTTTCTTTTGCCTGTAAGTTCACTGCATGCATACGTGTTCATGAGTACATGCATGTGCATGTGGACATACATATACAAGCCAAAGGTCAATGTCAGGTATCTTCCTCTAGAACTCTCTACTTTGTTTTTGAGAGAAGTGCCACTGAATCTGGAGCTCACAGACTCTGCTAGACTAGCTGAAGGGTGAGCCCCCAGGAATCCATCTGCCCCTGTTTCCTGCCCAGCCTGAAGATTACTGGCTTGTGCCACCATGCCCAACTTTACATGCGGGAATCTGAACTCAGGCTCTCATGTTTGCGTTCCGAGACTTTGCTGACCAAGTGAAGATGACCCACCCCAGCCCCATATGGGCATTTTCATTTGCTTACTTATTTTTCCATGGCTGTATCCATGTGCCTATCTGTATTTGCATCGTGGGAGCACATATGTAGGGAGTGCACACGCACACATCAAGTATCTTCCTCCATCGCTCCCCACCTTATTGAAGCTGGATCTTTCAGTCAAGAACAAAACTCACCAATTCCTGCCAGTCTGGCCAGCTTGCTCTGGGAACCCGGTGTCTCTGCCTTTGGAGGTTTGAAATCACAGGAGGTCACTGCGCCAGTTTGTATGTGAGTTCTGAACTTGGGTCCTGATACTTGCTCAGCAAGTGCTTTATGCCACTGAGCCACCTCTCCAGGCCCCACGTGTTCATGAACTCGTGAATGGCTCTAAATTCAGTGGTGGAAACTTGTGAGTTTAGATTACTAATCAAGTTGGCGTAAAAACAATGGCCAAGCTACTAATGTCTATTAGCTGCTCCCGACATGGGAAATGGTACTCAATGTGACTCCACATAGCATAGAGAGAGAGAGGAAGAGAGAGAGACAGAGAAATGTCTTCCCCAAACCAAGTTGATTCATTTAAAAACATTTCTCTAGGCACGAAAGTAAAACAAAGAAGAGAAGCATGCTCTCTTCTGTACCCCATTAACCAAAGGGCAGAGGTTCAGGAGGTTACTGAGAGTTTCTGCTGCTCTCTCTGCCCACTGCTGTTCTGACAGCTGCAAGCAATCATGCCTATTGACAGCTATAGTTCGAGACAGAAGCAGGCAGTGGGCATGTGGACACAGCAGACAGAAGACACAGAATGTGTTGGGAGCCCACCTGACACATTCAAGTCTCACCCACTGACGATGCTTATAACGTGACAGGTGTGTTGCGGGCCAGCAAAGCATTCATCTGTAGACTTCGCTTCCCCACCTTGGGTAGTTTTGCTACTACTTTAACTAGTGCGTGTGCAGTTGGTAATTGGCAGCAGGCAATTAGGATATTGCCTTATTCTTGGTGTCACACCCACTGAGATCCGGAATACTGGTGGCCAAAGCTATGGTTTAGTTTTTGTTTGTTTGTTTGCTTGTTTGTTTTTATTGACGTGAAAAATCCCCCAAATCAGTGACAGGAGCCCAGTTTTGCATCTCCTTAACTTGACAGAACACCGTAGAGCCATTCTTGGCTCCTTCTTTGGCTTTTCATCCTGGCTGCAATTTCCAAGGTAGAATAAAGAGTGGAATCCACATGGAAATTATCAGTCAATAACAATAGGTCTTTGTCCAGCTGTAACTACTTCCCTCCTCCACAACTAGTCCTTATCTGGCTCAGGAAATGCCTGTTTTAACTGACAGGTAGGAGATTAAATCTACAGCTGCTGAAACACAATCTCAGCTCTGTTAGATGGGCTTTCATTGAAAAGCACTACAAACACATAATTTGTTTATGTTGTACCAGCAGCCTCTGACAAAGCAGACTGTCTAGCTGAGACAAATGTGGTTAAACCCATTTATTGTATTATTTCTGCTACACAGAACAAGCTCTTAAAACACAGAAAGTAGATGGGGCACAAAGCTCTAGCTGTCTGAAGAAATCAGGAATAGATGGCTTCTCGTTACTCGGACCTTTTTACACAGAAAGTGTGTTCTCCCTTGGAAAGCATCTATTCCAACTTCTCTTTTAAGTGGGTGGTTCAATTATGTTCATGCTTTCAGTCTGAAAGTTTCTTTTGTTTTTGCCGGCATAAACAGGCAGAAAACCACCCAGTCTGAATATCTCTGGATGTCAGAACACTAATATTTACAGGAAGTGCCATATCACCCCGTCCCCAGAAATACCACAGTGGTAAATCTTGATGACAATCTACACTCTCTCAATATTTACTAAAGATCTTGATAACGTTAATTGATTCTTTATTTCATGTGATGGGAAAAATGACTGCGTAACTCATAGATGATATGAGGGGCAGTTTCTATAAAATGCAGGAGACATGTCGACCGATGCATAAGGATACAGACTTCAAAGGCTTTTCATCATTCTGAAGCTGCTTGTTAATTGATCCAAATTAGCAATAGCTCGTAATAACAGACATTAACTAGAAATAGAAAATAGTTTCACCTTTATATCTAAAGCTCTTTTTTTGGACAGTTCATTTGCCTGGCTCCCTCTAGCTCTCTGAATGTTTATATGTCAGTTTCAATGTTGGTGACAACTGAAGATGAAAGCCATTACCTATACAAAGTCCTCAGAGTTGTAATCAGTGGCAACCAGACAACAGACGACACATGATTTCATTTGTAAAACAGGAAAACACGTGATTGCATTCAAACTTGTCAAAAAATTAGAAAGGGGGCAAAGTGAAAAGATTACAAGACTATATTTGAAACCCAGCCAAAGGATTATGGTTAACCATCTCAAACATGTCACCATCCTCTAAAATCTTATTTTATTTTTCTTTAATCACTGCCATGAACCAGGAAAGTGAGAAAATAATCTTCCAAGTTAGAACATATGTGTCACTAGGAGCTCCGAGTTAGTCTCGAAATCTAGAAAGTCGGCAATAAAGTAGCTCAATCCATGGGGTCTCCCTCAAACAGCATGGATAATGAGGAGAATCCATAACAGACATAAACAAACCCAGAAAGATGTCTAGACCCCACATCATTATGTATGATATATGTCTAAGATGTATGGGCATACATTTGAATGTTCAAGCTCAAACTTGGCTTCTATTAGACCGATTCAGTCACAGCATGGGGTTTCTTTAATAAACAAACCTTAGCGTTGGAAAATGTTGGGGACTCAAATCATGTATTATGCCCCAGCTAGTTAAAGGCGTGGTGTTTTAATGCCTTGTATTCCTTGACGCTTTCTTACAACATACCATAAATAATAAAGGCAAAACATATCATAGAAAAACAGATAGGCGCCTTAAGATCTCTGGCCTTATGCACTGAGAACAAAGTATACAATGTTAGCAGTTCAGTGTATGGGCAACGGAGGATTTCTATTTTCCACTAAAAATTAGAAATGGTTTTTTAACAATTTGGGCATTGGTTCAAATGGGGGATGTGTTCATGTATAGCAAGTAATTATTTGGTAATTAGTTACTTCACTTCAACAAGCTCTTTACCAGGTCTGATGCCCACATTACACATATGTACAGCTTAAAATAGTGATGTCATATTAGAACAGTGACATGCAAACTAGAATGGTTTTAGAAAAATTATTCTCCAATGCATAAGCATAATAAGGCCTGAGACACTTTCCAGAGTCCCACCACTGGCGCCCAGGACAACCCAGACTGGAGGATAAGGGTTTAGTTTCTTTACTAATACCCCCCCCAAAAAAATCATGAAATCAGATTTAGAGATGAAAGACACCTAGAAAGGACACAATCTAGAGCTTCTCACAAGAACCAGGAGCTCTCCTGGGCTGCTCCAGAAGCAGTCGCGCCCCCCACGCCCATGGGAGAGAAGGGCCGTGGAGTCATGCTCCACCTTGTTGGGGTGACACGGCCAGCTGAAGTAGTAAGCTGCACTGGAACTAAATCGGCCGGATTCCGTGAGCAGGAGGGATTTTCATTTGTCTGTCCCAGCTTTTTTGTCTTTTTATTGTAGAATTTAAATACAGACCTTCCCTTACTTCATTCAACTTTAGTCTAAGTGGATTTTTAAAACATAAGCCCATGTCATGGGGCAGATCTGGAGGCAAATCTTACTCTGTGGAGATGTGTGGCAACATGGTCACACAACAGTCCCTTCTTCCCTTTTCCTCTGCCTGTGACAGAATTCAAAGCACCATGCGTTACCCTTCTTACAAACGTGTGCATCACGAGTTCTGAGAGCTGAATGGTATCGGCCTTCACATTCACTGATTCACCGAACTTCCCAAAGCCGACTTTTATCAAAATGTAATCTTGAGTTGTTTTCTTGCTGTTCATATAATTAATTTTAAAAGCCTACAAAAGAAGCAGGCCGAGGAGAATGGAGAACTATGTGAAAAGAATAAGACCTTTAACCACAGGGGATTTATTTGGAGAATGCAAAGTTGGCTCAACATTTAAAACTCAATGAATCCAATTCATATGACTAAAAGAGCAAGAGCAGGTTGAAGAAATTATCTAAATTTCTTTGAAATTTGAAATTATCTAAAGTCCATTCATAATTTTAAAAAGAAATCTTTTCTAAGCTTGAATGGACAGAAGCTCCTCAATCTCATCAAAGATGTACCTGCCTGACACACAGCTGCCATTATAACATGGCAGGTCCTCCTTTCTCCTGAGATTGGGAGCAGGCGAGGTCCACTTTCTCTACTGTTCAGGGTTGTGCTGACAATAACAAAGGAAAATAACGTGCAAACAGTGTGAAAAGAAAGAAGTGAATTTTTTTATCTGTGAAAAGCATGGTCATGATCATAGAAAGCCCTCAGGGAATGAACATACAAAAGTACAGAACTAATAAGTATTATTATGCATTAATATTTTATGTATTAATAATGAACAACTAAAAGGGACATTTTGAAAGGTCCATGTACATAAGGGTAAAAATAAGACACTTAGAAAACCTTAACCAAAATATATAGAATCTCTGTGCTGAAAAATTACAAAGAACAATACGCAGCATGAGAGCTGTAGCAAATAATATTCTGTTGCATATATTCTCTTGGCTAAGAGAATAGCGTTTGATGCTCATAACACATGAAACAAATTATCAAGGTAATGGAGAGGCTGACTTGCTCACATACAATCGTAGATATGCACAGGAAGTGGGTTTGCAGGAGAAATGTCTGAGATACCACAGCGAGATAACCAAGCACCTTACACGATCCCGAAAGGGCAGATAGAATATTGGTAAGAAATCAGGTCCCAAGTGACCCACAGATAAAGCACAGTATAAAAATTCCAGCTGTGGGGGAGGGTGCAGTTCAATGATAAGATGAGTAAGGGAATAAAAGGATGCTAAAGATGTGAAGGGATGAGCCAGAAGGAAAAACAAACAAGGGGTTTGTGTGAACAAACAGCCCCACCAGTCACTCAAGAATGCAAACAGAAAACAATACTGAGGGTATTCCTAACATCCACCTTTCAGTGGTGACCATTTAAAAACACCAACACCACCAGGTGTTGACCAAGATGAGCCCTCACCATCACCACAGAGAATTAGAATCTGTGGTGCTCCGGAGGCTGAAGCAGGAGGGAGCGGCCAGTTCAGGACCACGCTGTGCTACACCGCGAGTTCCAGCCTGGGTCTGGTCCTATTTCAAAACAAAACAGCTGAACTGCTGCAGCTAGTTCCTGACAAGGCAATCTATGGAAAAGCTCTCCACACAGCTTGCATACAGTTCTACAGTCAACCATTCTTAGATATTTAGAGGTGAAGAGTGAAAACATGCATACACAAAGTTTGTGTTATTGTTCATAAGAGCAACAGGAAACAACCTAGTCTATCAACTGGCAGCCACCTGAGAAATTGCAGAAACTCCAACCTATGGAATACTACTTAGCAAGGTAAAGTAACAAGTTGATATGCTCCACAACATGAAAAATGTTAAACAATTATACTGAACAAAGGAAGTTGAACATAAAAGATCATTGGGTGCTGTAAGATTCCATTTGCACGAAGTTTTAGAAGAGACAAATATGGTTAAAATGGGAAGATCAATGCAAGGCTAGGGCTTCAGGAAGACAGCTGCTACAAAGGGGAACTTTTGGCCTTGAATGCTGAATGGGCCATGTGCAATTTCTGATATTTGATTAACGAAATTTAAACATCAATAAAGCAGAGGTCTAGTTTAAAAAGCAAAAAATTTTGAAACTGTCCCTTGAAATAGGCATTGCTTCCCTGTTTTAGAGATAAGAAAGATTAGGAAAGATTAATTTACCCAAGACTATAGCCAGTTAGGTGGCACGGCCCAAATCCAAACTTGTGTCTTCTGCAGATCTTGCTCTTCGCAAATATTCCAGCTGCTCCTCTTAATGGAGCATCTTCTCGAGGCTCAGGAAGACATGCCAGGCTGATAGGTAGAAGCTGGCAGTATCCTGCTCTGCTTTGACACTGACCAAAGGTCACTTCGGAAGCCCAGGTGGGATGTGACCCTCCCGCGTGCCCAGGATGCCTGATTTGGGGTTCATTCAAAACTTATCAAGATGACAGCCGTGTTCTACCTGCTCTTAGCTTGAAAAGAAAAGTGATTTTATATCCTGAGGACACCCAAATTCTCCAAACACCATTCTGACCTGCCCAGGTACCACTTCACTAGCTCAGGGTTAGAATAAAGCATGAATGGGCAAACCAGTTTTCCAAAATCTGTGAGGACTCTGAATAACAAGGCAGGATGCTTCCTTCTGGAGCGATTCTAGAATCCTACTTGCGGACGTGTGATCTTATGCTTGTGCGTACACTGCACAGGTATATGTGGATTTGTGTGTGTGTTGTGTTCTTGTATGTGTGCATATGTGCATTTGTTAGGGGTAATGTGTGCACATGCATATGTACATCTGTATGTGTGTGTACTTGTATATGTGTACATGTGTGCGTGTGTACATGTGCGTGCAAGATCTTCAGTGTTCTTGTCCTGTCCCCCCGAGGTACACTAAGCCATGAGGGAATGGGTGGCAGGTCCCTGACTGCATGCCTCGCAGCAGGTGGGACAGACAGAACTCCAAGTGGACAGTAGAGTCAACTCCGCGCTACGAAGGTTTTCTAGAGGAATGATTAAAGGAGAAACAGAAACACCAGTCTTCCCGCTGAAATATTGAAGGAAGGTTAGCAGTAGAGAGCCTAAATTATTTTATCAGAGTTGAAAAGAAGAGGGGCAGACCGGAGACGTCATGACAGATGCTAATCTGAGTCTTATGATGCTGTAATAACATTATCATGCTATTACCCTGCTCTAAGCCACTGTGGTAATTGCATGGGCGATGAAAATAATGATAATGTAATCCTGCTAATGAAAGCTCCACTACTTCGGCATCTGCAATGTGCCAAGCACGTTCCTAAGTGTGTTCATGTACAATGCATCCGATTCTCAAAATGCCCGGACGAGGTAGGTACCGATTGCCATCTTCCCCTTTCACATAGGAGGCCCTGAAACACTCAAGGCAGATGGACAGAACCCAGCAATATGGCTTTGGAATCCTGCTCCTGACCTGTGCCACACTCACGTGTGTCTGTGGATAGAGCAGGTGTTTCTCAAGTTGGAGCCAGGAGCAGCCTTGTGGGATAAGAATAGAGGGGGAAGAGGAGTGGAAAGTAAGGAAAGCCTTGGCGATTCCTGGCACAGGGCGTGGACAGGTGACTGGCCGTGGCGTATGAGTGTGGAAGTTCCTCATGTCACAGCAATGCTGTCTGCACACGTCTGAGATGCCACTTCCCCATGCCCGCCTGGCTTCCCCATGCTCGCCTGGCTTTCCCGTGCCTACCTAGTTTCCCTGTGCCCACCTGGCTTCCTTGTGCCCGCCTGGCTCTGCAGGAAAGTGGAATTCTTTCTGTTCTCATTTCCACATTGCCTAGGGAAGATACACAGATATTTCAAAGATATAACGGGAATAATATTTTGGAAGATGAAAGTGATTAGGGTGCAATACTATGCAAAGCTGAAATTTCTGTACCATTAACAATTGGATGAGGATTTTTATTTACCAAGAGGACAATGGGTTTAAAAGATCAAGAGATGATGGACAATGAGAAGCCCAATGTTCGCCTTTTAAAAACCTGTGCTGAAATCAGGTGCTTTCTACCATCTTAGCCTTGCACCAGTAGGTCTTGGCTTCAGAAATTGAGCCAATTGAGAAATATATATATATATGTAATATATATACATATATATATAATATATATAATTGAGAAAATGCTTCTATGGCCCCCCTCAAGAAATGGAGGTTCAGGGGCTGGAGAGGTGGCTCAGGGGTTAAGCGTCTGCCTTGCAGGCAGAAGGTCCTGAGTTCGGATCCTAGACCCCACATATAGATGCCAGGCGGAAGCGGGGGCGGTCCTGCGTTTCTGGTCCTGGTAGGGCGGAGGTGGAAGCGGTTCATGGTGGTTCCCGAATTCGCCCGTGGTTCTACACAGTCACACACACACACACACATGCACACACACAATTGAATAAATATAGAAAAAAAAGAAATGGAGGTTCAGAAAGCATCTGAAAATGGAGGGTCATGGAGGGATATTGCCCCATCAGTACTCTCACCATTGCAGACAAGTAATTTTCAAGGCAGGGCTGCACCATGTTCTACACGGAGAACTGTTTCTAGGAAGGAGATTATTTCCTGAGACCCGGGCTCTCCTATAGACATATGCTGTCTTCACACCACAGCTCAACGGGTCCATGGTAGACATGATGCAATCCAGGGTACTGCACTGCCCTGGAGGTGAACGACTTCAGAGCGTTAAGGACGAGGTCATTATGGCAGAAGCGTCAGCATTCAAAGCCAGGAGATTGTGAAACTCCCCCACCCCTATGCTTCCCAACAGTGGCTGTCCACTGTGTCCTCCACAGTGCTGAGATCCAGCTGAGACTGTGGGGATCAGCATCGTCTCCTTCTACCCCCACGTACCTCGGTTCCCTCTTGACACTGCAACTGCTGCGACTTTGCAGATCCCAGTTAGCTAGTCTGCAGACCGTCCTAAGCGGCTTTTATCCCCTCCTCTCTCCTGGTGGACCGACTCAGATGATACATGTCTGTGGACACGTGACAGCTGGGAGGCCCCGACTGCCCACAACTTCCTGTCCGTGGACCTGAGACCGCTCTGCTCCCTTCATCGTTAGCTTAAGCAGGCCAGTGTGTCCACCTGCCGCCTGCCTGGCCTCCACCGCGCTGGGGTCCTCATTGCGCTGGGGGCCTGTCTCAGGTGGGCTCCTGGATCTAAGCCCTGCTGGGAATTCTGCATCAGGCTCCTCATCTGAATTCGTCACAGAATGGAGGCCAAGTGACCTCCATGACTTCTTGTCCATGTGGTAGTTGATGCCTTAGCAGAATGAAGAGATTTTTCTTCTCCACCTATTTTTTAAATTTATTTTAGACAGCTAATAGACAGATGAGAGATGGACAGACAGACAGACAGGCACGGCCACTTCTTCAAGCGAAGGCTCTGTCCCTTCATCGTGTGCCTATAATGTCTTCAAGACTTTCCTCGCTTTCTGGAATAATAAAATATGCTGGAATTATTTTTCATTTGCTCCCAGACAAGACTCAGGAGAGCAGGGTTTGGAGCACAAGCTGGCAGGGTGGTGCTATCGCTGGGTAACTCTAGACGCTTCCTTTGGCAGAGCCAGAACGCTGTGTCATTGTATACACTGCAGTTTCTCTTCTGTTGATGACTTGAACGCATGACCCAAGCAATTTAGGGGAGCAAAGGGCTTTACTTTTGCTTGCGGTCCTCAGTTAGACTTTAGCAGCATGTCAGGAGAGCAGATCTACAAAGAGCTGAGAAAGCAACAGGCTTTCTTACTTGCCAGCATATCTGTACTCCCATGTCAACTTCCAACGGGCTCTCCCCAACTTACTCTCCAGCCCCGGGAATGGCCCACCCGCCATAGCCTGGGTCTGTCCACGCCTGTTAGATAATCTCCCACAGACGTGCTCAGGGCTGCCTCAACTGCTAATTCTTCATAGATATGTCCAAGGGCTCAGCCTCCACTAGCATATCTACAACTAACTGCCACAATCACACCCACACATTCATAACCACAACATATCTGTATTACCGTTTTTATATATATTTATATTTATTCATTCATTCATTTATTTTGTGTGTGTGTGTGTGTGTGTGTGTGAGAGAGAGAGAGAGAGAGAGAGAGAGAGAGAGAGAGAGAGAGAAAGGCACTGTGTGTCCCTGTGGAGGACCAAGGGTGACTTCGGGAATCATCCTGGATTGCTTCTATCTCCTCTTTTGCTTCCCTCTGGGATTGTCCAGCCTCTGCCTACCAGGCCGGAAGTGCAGGCCGCCTCTATTCTTGTCGGCATTTTTACATGGGACCTGGGATCTGAACTCAGGACTTTCTGCTTGCGAGGCGGTCTTAACTCCTGAGCATTTCTCCAGCCCCTTACTTTGGTTTTTGATGCACACAAAACCATGAAATCACCTTCGGACTTGGAATCTAATCCAACATCCAAACTTACTCTTGCCTTCCTCCAGTGCACATTTGAGACTCTTCTCCAAAAGAGTGAAAAACCTGGCTATCATCATACGAGCAGCATCTACATGTGCATGTATGTGCATGTCTGTCTATGCTGAACATACATCGTGTATATTTTCATGCACCCACATGCAATGCACACAAACTTTCTATATTTCCTCTGTGTTACCGACTTATGTTACAGCCTGGGGTCACTGCCTAGTTCAACAGCCTTTATTCAGTAGTCCCAGTTATTGAAAAATCACCCCAATAAGCTACTTCCTCACGGGGTGCCACGCTCCTTTCTTATTGGTTCTGCTTTTTCCACTGCTTTAAGAGGGAAAAAGAGGGGCTGGAGAGGTGGCTCAGGGGTTAAGCCTCCGCCTTGCAGGCGGAAGGTCCTGAGTTCAGATCCCAGATCCCACGTACAGACGCCAGGCAGAAGCGGGGGCGGCCTGCGCTTCTGGTCCTGGTAGGGCGGAGCCTGTGAATCCCGGGGCAGGAGGTGGAGGCGTCCATGGTGGTTCGCGAATTCGTCTGTGGTTCTACACAGACACAGACACACACACACACACAAACACACACGCGCGCGCACATACACACGCAAATGCGCAGAATTGAATAAATAAAAAAAAATTAAAAAAAAAAGAGGGAAAAAGAAAGTGGCAGGAAGCTCTGATAAGGTCTGATCAATGTCCTGCTTCCCCCCAAGGAGACCTGCTGCTTCGCCCTTTCATGGTGCTGGGACCCGTGTGGGATTAGCAGAAGGATCACAGGTTATGAACGTCAGAGAGTCTGACAACTGGCTAATGTCCACTGCAGAATCACCTTAGTTTCCTCATTTGCCAAGTGGCAAATTGTTTTTGATACCAAGCTATTAAAGTCAAAGAAAATAAACGTAATGAAACTAGTACATCAAGCCAGAGACGATCACTACAATTGAGTTGTCAGACTTAGATGGTAAGCGCTACAATAAAGGTCTGTGTGTGGCTGATGAATTACACCTGGGTTCAGGGACTAACAGGGAGAAGCAGCCAGAGGATTAGCTCCCCCAGCAGCTTTCCAGAAAATCTGGCTCTGGCCCAGGTGCTAGGTTCTGCCAGGAATACGAGCGGCTGTGTTAAGCATCAGTGACATAACAATAAATAAGAGAAAAGTTAAAGATCACAATAGAGGCTTAACAAATACAATGTTTGAAAATGTCTCTGGGTGCTCAGCGCGAGGGAGGGCGGGGCAGGACACGCAGTGTGGGGAGCTAGCAGGTGAGTTCCTTTGACAGACTCTTTCACAGGAGCCCATCTTTCCACACTAAGCAGGGGAACAAAGCAGATTGTTCTACTTCAGATCCACCTTCCCCAGCAAAACATCTTCAATGCCCTTAAAGGGCCACAGGAAGTCCTGTCATGATGACTCCTCGAAGGGAAAAGGTGAATCTTGCCATAGGAGCTACTTCCTCCCTTCCTGAGCCTGCAGAGTCCTTTCTCCCCAGCAAGGGAAGCCCAGAATGTTCCTTCTTTCCTTTTGCTGCGCTCTCCATCCATTACAGATTACCTGCTTTGGTCTGCCCGGAAGGACACTCTGAGGTTCTGGGTCAGATCTGATCTTCCTCTCTGTTATTCTGCAGGAAATCTCAAATTTGCCAATGTCTGTACACCCGCACTACAGTGGCGCAGAGATGTGAATTACCGGGAACCTTGGACCAGGCTTCCGTACACCTCTCAGAGAGAATGACTTGGTTCTTGGTCTTTTCACACAAACACCAAGAGCTTCTTCACAGCGTACAAGGAGCAAACAATCTGAAGACCTTCACATCCCAACACGTGACTGTGCCAGAGCCCAAGCTGCCTTTCGGGTGATGGCAAACATGGGCGATGCAACCTTGGCCGTTTTCCATGCCTTAAGGATGACACTCTTGACATTCAAGGTATGTTCTGCCAATCGGTTACCCAGCTAGACCACCCAGAGCCCTGTCCTGTGCTTCCCTGTCTGACTGATACAGGAGGAAACACGGTGGGTGAGCCGCTCCTCTTCCTGCTTCTCCAGCTAGCTTCAGCTGTTGTCTTGCAATTGCCTCCCAGCTGCGGTGACTGGTGACTCGTGGAAACAACAGACCCGCTCTGTTGTCTGGAGAAAGCAGGATTGTCAGCAGTGACTTTATTGCAGACCCGTGAGTGTGTTAAGACTTTAAACATGCTCGAATGTCATGCGCACACCCAATGACGGGCAAGAATAATGATGGAAAAACAAGAAACCTATGTCTATGAAGCCGTGTTGGACAGAATGGGCCATTCACTGTGCTCCCCTGGGAAGGCCTGGGCTCCGCGGCCAGAAAACAAAAAAGCCACTTTCTTCCTGCCGTGGGCTGAGCGCTTTGCTTTGCCATCTGAGCCGTAAGAAAACACGGCCGCGCTGCCGGCACAGCCACGCACACTGGAAACATTAAGGCCTCTCTCTTTCCTTTCTTTCTCCCCCAGGCATCCCCTCCGTCCGGCTGCAGCCAATTTAATGTCAACACGAAGACAAAATGGCTTATCCCCCACCAGCCCCCAACAATTTCCCTCTTGTCCTCAGCTAATTGCCCTCCCCCCACAGTCAAAGGAAAAGATAACCTGTACCCAGGGGGGAGCGATCTCTGCCCAGCTGCTTCTCAGCCATCGCCCTGTCTGCCCTCTTTTATGCAGACTGCCTTCCCTGCATGCAAGGCAGGCGATGCATGCTTGCTTCCTCTTGCATGGGGCAGGTGATGCATTCTTGCTATCCTCCCGCATGAGGCAGGCGATGCATGCTTGCTTCCTCCTGCATGTGAGGCAGGCGATGCATGCTTGCTGTCCTCCTGCATGGGGCAGGTGATGCATGCTTGCTTCCTCCTGCATGTGAGGCAGGTGATGCATGCTTGCTTCCTCCTGCATGTGAGGCAGGTGATGCATTCTTGCTGTCCTCTGCATGTGAGTCAGGTGATGCATTCTTGCTGTCCTCCCGCATGAGGCAGGTAATGCCTGCTTGTGTTCCTATCGCATGTGAGGCAGGCGATGCATGCTTGCTGTCCTCCTGCATGGGGCAGGTGATGCATGCTTGCTGTCCTCCTGCATGGGGCAGGTGATGCATGCTTGCTGTCCTCCCGCATGAGGCAGGCGATGCATTCTTGCTGTCCTCCCGCATGAGACAGGTGATGCATGCTTGTATTCCTATCATATGCGAGGCAGGAGATGCATGCTTGCTTCCTCCTGCATGTGAAGCAGGCAATGCATGCTTGTTCTCTTCCAGACTGTAGCTCCTTCCCAAGGGAAGCGTCTCAGGGTCGTTTTATTGGGTAAAGTTTGACAGCTCTCAAGAATGCCCACGTCTGCAAGTTCACGCCATGTCTGTCCTCAGCGTGGACATGTGTGACACACACGGACTGACAAATGCCACACCATTTCAGCCTTCATGCACCTTGATGCACACTTTGCCAAAAGTCCAGGGTTTTATGCCTTTATTGCAATTTGCAGGCACCATTCTTCTATGCAAACAGACAAGGTGAGCCATTCCGTGATTTTCCTAGACAGATACGCTGCACTTTGATGGTCCACCGTGGCGTGACAGTAATTTCCTCGGTAGCTGAATCAGCAGAAAGGAAGAGCCAGTAAACAGCTCCCAAACAGTAAGCTTCTGCCGAGCACCTTCAATCTTGAACCCTGCAGCACGCTCCAGAAAGTGGAGGGAACTGGCCTCCACATCCTCCCGGGCCAGTGGGAGTGGGTGGGCTGGCTGAAGGCCAAGCCCGCCACCTCTCCAAAGCTCAGCTCATGGCTCTGGGACTCCCACCCAGCAACCACTGACATCACACAGCCCGTCAGTGAGCAAGGGGCAAAGCCCAAAAAACAAAATGCTTCTCTGACTGAAAAAAATTTACGCACAGAACAATAACATGCACATCAACATCTTTGACTAGAATAAGTATTGTAAAATTCATCAAGCTTAAACACGCGCCTCATTTTTAGCTAATGAACAAATGGCTTGGAAAGGCAACAGCTGGAGAAGTGAGATACAAATTTCGTCTGACAATAAAATGTGGTTATCTTTTATTTAGCTAACTGGTGTTAATGACCCAGTAGCAGCCAAACCAAAAGAGAGGCAATTGTGGGCACGTGGGCGCGTGGGTACGTCCCAGCGAGGAAAGCATTTAACCGACTGTCAAGACTGGTCGTTTCCACCACGATACTCTCAAAGCAACAGACTTAAAGGAATAAACCAATTAAGCTGGAATTCGTGATTACGTTGAGAAAGTCAGAATGCATTTTAGAGATGGAATACTTGTTGATTCTGGTCAGGTCACATGCTTTCTAACACTAGGGTGTTGGGGCTGGAGACACTGAGGCTCGAACCATTCCAAGTCCATGTACCCAGGCCGCCTGGATTTTTATGATGCTTTAACAAGTTGGCACCTAGCGAAAGTTGCATTTCTCTGAATTGGGGAGAGCCACTTCCACAAGGACCACTATCCAGAAGAAGGGATTCTGCCAGCAAGGTCCAGACCCGGCGTTCGGCTAGAATGTCTCAAAGGACCGCCTGGCCACCCAATGCTCGCCTCTGCGGAGGAGCCCAGGCCCGTTGGCAGAGAAGTGGCAGGCGACCTGGCAGAGGCTACCGTGGGATGCCCAGGGCAGTGTGGGATGCCCAGGGCAGCACTGAGACAGCCTCCTCTCCAGTGTGAAGCTCCAGGAAGTTTTCTCGCCACATGGCCTGAACGAGGCTCTCCCTCCCTGGTCCCAAGGCAACACTGAGCAGGGGCCTGAGCCGGAGCTGTCTCTCAGGCTGCAAGGACCGCCCACAGCCCACCAGCCGTCAGACCAGCTTGGAGTTTGCCTGAACAATCCACCATCACCGTTCTTCATCCAGCCACTGAGCTTAATTTTCCCAGCATCATCCTCACGGCTGAGGTTGTCTCTATTAAGCCATTTTTTTTGCATCATTAACTTTTAACCAGGCATCGATAGCTTTATTGTTCAAATTGCGTATGACTTTATTTAACGTCAGCATTTCTTCTAGCTCCTGACAAGAAGTCACATTTTATAACTAATTAAATTGATCCCTGGGAAGCAAAAGCCACTAAACGGAATTATTCGTACCCAAGTGTCAATATATTAAATCAAAGGGCTAATGACTCGGGTCACTGCCTCTTCTATTGGGGCTGTAATAGAACAGAACTCATATTATCCTCTATTTTCTGCCTTAACAATCAATTTTTTAAACCAAAGGCAGCTAATTAATGCTTTTGGATCTTCTAGCAAATAATATCTCCTTTACAGCACACAAAAGGAAGTTTTTCTTTGACCACATAGTCACCACATTTTTGGCACTGGGTCATCACAAAGACATGCAGCATGATCTAGAAAGCGTTTGTGAGCAAAAAATTTGGGAGGGTCTAGATTACAGTTCCTAGCATTGTGGAGGTGGGCTACAGTGGGATGTTCCTTTTGTAGCTCACATGTTACATACCACATGGCTACATGTTCCTACCACACTGCAGCCATTGAATACTGCTCTGAAAGATTTCTTTATTTACATCTGTTGATGCTTTTCCGATTTATCATCTAATAATCTTACAGTTCTCTTTTTGATATGGCATAGCATTGTTTGACAGTTGCCTTAGGTGCTGCATTTGCCATAGTTTCCACTTAATCCTGTCAACCCCATTTATTCCGATATAAAATATATGCTTAACAAAGTCGTGTCTGTGAAGTTTCTGTAAAATTCTTTGGAAGAATTTTACCTGACTTATCGTTTTCAGCATTTAGAAGAAAAATACATAAAAACACACTGAATCTCTTACTTCCTCAAAAATGTGAACAAAATAGTTTATGGATCATGACTACCATATAATTATGTAAAAAGAATGGCAAGCTGAAAACTTCAGAGTTACAAAATTAGGCCTGTATCAATTATCTTATGATAGTGGGGAGGCCATCTCAAGATTAACAAGGTCTGCAGGCCAAAATAAAATTAAAGGTACAAAGAACACATACAGGGCAGAGTGCCATTACCAGATAAGAGATTCAGGCAGCACCTTTAACTTAGGTGAAGGAATTTCACTTTGTGCATCTGGCAATTAGCCAGAAAAACACCAGTTTAAAGGCAGCCTTGAGATCTTTGAGGTTGAATGAATATTATTTGTTACATAATAAGTTGTCAGAAGTCAATTTTGTCCCTAGAACTCACCTCTGCTGACTGACTGGATCAAGTGCATATGAGGGGGACACAGATGTTTTTGACGAAAACATGGTCTTTTACCCACACTTCTCAAACATTGAATTAGGGTTTTTTTCTTTGCAGACAGAGTGCTTTGTTTTGCTTTTGTCAACCTTAAATAGTCACTTTCACCCATGTCTAGCTGTGTGCTTCGGAGGCTTAGCATACACTGCTGCTTCTCACAACAGGTTCCTTTCATTTGCAGTGATCTGCAGGCACAGGCCCCACCCCCAGGCAGCCAGAAATCACCAGAAGATAGATGCTGACTTCACAAGCCCACAAGAACCTCACACGGACCAGGGGAATGTGACGCTGGATTGTCAGTATATTCGGGAACCAAACAAAATACTTGTTACTGCTTTCTGTGGAAGAGCTATGCACTGAAAGTCAGAAAAGGCCCTTTCCTATTAATACACATGGATATAAATGAACCTACTAAGATGTTCTTGATAACATTTGGTTCTGTAATTTAACAGAAAGAGAAGTAACTATTATATTTCCTAACCTCATAATACACTTGTATGTACTCATTCATACATACATACACATACTTGCACACAACAAAGAAAAATATCAGCACTGATAGAGTTACTATTTTGGTATGGTGAGATACACAGATTCGCTTGGAAAAGGTACGGATCTTGGGCATTGAAAAGTGACCTTGCTCTGTTTGGCAGCACATGACCCTACCTTGTCTCACAGCGAGCTGCCTCCAATAGAACTGGTTACTCAAGGAATAAAAAAGCTCATCCAGTTACCCTGGAGAACCTACTGATCCATCCAGCTGCACTGTCTTGTAGCTGTCCACAGGAGGCGCTAGGCTGTCCTAACCACTGATCTTCCAGCTCCTGGCCCACAGCACATTTGTATCTTCTAGTTACTACTTCCTAAGCCTCCAAAACAGGAAAGACTAGTTCAGCAGAAATGGACCCCCAAATTCAGGCTTTTGAATAGCAGGGTTTGTATAGCATGGACAAGATGCCGAGAATGACCAAATTACTTTTCACACCAGAAATGCAAGAAATCCCAAATGGAAACATAATGACACTTATTTTCTCTGTGACGTGCCACAGACATTGACCTGACAATACGTGTGTGGGGACCCAGGATTTGATCATGCTGCCCCATAATGAAAAGGAACAGAGCAACTCATTCCTCCTGCCAGCACACACTCACCTCGACCACCACGGCTGGAGGCCTCCAGCATATCTTCGTCACTGCTGACGGCCTGCACTGTGATACTGGACGAATCGAGGTCAACAAAAATAACTGGAGACCAACAATAATTCTAGCACATACCATGAAGTTATCACAGAACTATGCTGTGATCAGGATCCTAAGTGAGTTTTACAGATGCATGAGAAAATTGAAGAAACCCCATTGAACAGGTAAAGGGACATAAGGCAGTTCTAGTCAACTGCCATCTGACGGATAGAGAATGTCCCAGTCAGCTTGGTGTAATCTGCTTTAGTGCCTTTCCATTCTTCTGGGCGGCTGCCCACAATGCCACCCATGCCCTGTGCAGAACTCTTGACCAATGAGTAAACAGCACCCACTCTGCAGAGTGTGTGAGTGGCAGAAACCAGTGGCCTACGCTTCTTTCTTCACTCCACGGCTTCCCATTGGCTTTATCTCTCTACGCCATACACCCCTCCAGACTCTGCTCACCCACCCCCCCTGCCCTCCCCCTCCCCCCGGAGTAAATAAATCCCTAGTTTCTGGAACATTGAGCCACAGCTTGATTTTTTTTTTTTTAAAGCCACTTAATGCTTATCCATGACAAATTGCAAAATCACTTTTAAAAAAGACAAAACAAGGGAATGCTAGTACTGTGCACATCAGATTCCCCTTCCATTTCCCCAACACAGAGCAGCATACGGACCTTTATCTACCTTGACAAATTTGACCCTTGAAAATAAATTAAACCTCAAGTTTGTAAGCAGGCATTTCTGGGGTAACCAGTCTTTCAGGGAGTGTTCGAATATTTGCATGGGGCCGTTTGGGCTGCACATACTTTAGTTCTTATTCACGCATTCCTCCTTTACAAGTTGTGAACCTGGTAAATTTCCCATTCTGAGACTATTGCTCTTTCTTTTCTGCTGGTGGTCCCTGAATTATACTCTGCTTACCCGCGTAGTGTGAGTGAGGCTGGCTGACAGAAAAGGAAAAAAAAAATCATGATTTCATTTTTTTTTTATCCTGTGAATTTTTTTCTTGCTACTCTATTTGAATTTCTGCTTTGCCCAAAGAATCTTCAGGTTTCTCCAAGAAAGTTCCTTTAGAGACAGAGATAACCTCAAAGTCAAGGAGCAAAGGGCCCGGTGTTCTGTGGCCAGAAAAGCAGCTGAATGAGGGTGTGGAGACCAGGCTATGCTCTCAGCTCTGCCCTCGCTAATCGAATAGCCTTGGGCAAATCCCTAAACTCTCCAACCTGCCCCACCTTCTCCACTTCAGTGGGATATTTCCTTCCTTGGAGGGTTACTTTAGGGGATGCGGCACCTAGGACCGTGAGCAGGACACAAGGTGCGGTGCGGGCTCTCAGTGACAGGCTGGACCCTGGGGACACGGCTCACTGTGCTCCTTGCTCCAGCTGCTAGCATCGCTCACAGCTCTGTCCTCCCGGTGCGGAACAGAAGTTCCCTCCTAACCGAGTCGTACCACACACTTGGGCATCTGCTATGGTGCCAAGCACGTAGAGACTTGTAAACAAGTGTAAGCCATTATATTTGCATAGATTTACTGGCTCTCTCGTTTATCCATATTCCTCCTCCACAGCAAGTGTTTATTAAAAAGGAACGACTTCCACAATCATTTCCTACTCCTGTCCCCTCCACTAAGCCATCTTCACTCTGCCCAAAGTTTCTAAATGTGGCTCTCAGTAACCCTTACTAAGCTACTCCAACCGCGGGCAGGAAGGATGCCTTTTAGCTTGTGGCCCACGCTGACATGTTCTCACTCCTCTGTTATAAACTTCATGGTCAACCCCGCTCCCTCGCTCCGTGAGTATCCAATGCCTACCAAGTCTATCTATACCAAACACCCAGAAACTTCTTTGTGATTCTTCTCATCTACAGGAGCAGAAAGACAGCAGGTCCAAAGACTGGAATCCAGCCCCGATACAGCCATTAGCAAGCTACGTGCCCGAGCGCATCACTCAGCCCTCAGTTACACAGTTTCCTTAAGCTTAGATTCTCTCAGGAGCACGCTCAGGATGGCGCCCCTGGATCATATAGCACTTCTATTTTTAGTTCTCTTAAGGAACGCTGTACTGATTTCCATAGCAGCTGGGGTAGCTTCTGGACATTAGCAGAGGACGACAGTCCCTTTGCCTGCATCCTTCCTCGCAGCTGTCTGTCTTCATGACGACAGCCATTCTCAGTTCTGGTGACTAAGGACGTTGAACATTTTTCATGCATTTATTACCTGTTTGTACAGTGTTGAGAACTGTTCATTTTCCTTAGTAGATTATTTTCTCTTTCAAAATTTAATTTTTAGAGTCCTTTATGTATATGCTTTCATCTTCCATCAGACATAGAGCTGGAAGATTTTCCCCATTCAGTAGCATTCTCTTCCCTGTAACTGTCATCTGATATGGTTCCTTTGGTCAATTTGGGCTGTTATTTCCTCAGTGATTAACAAAGTTCTTGTCTGTGCCTATCTTGAAACGGTTACTTTTTTTTCCTCTAATAAAGTTTTTGGAGTTTACATTCTGACCTTTGTTCCATGTTCAGTCAGTTTTTGTACCGGATGAGACAGGAATCCAGTGTCACCCATCCATATGAAATATGCAGCTTTCTTGCCGCCTTTCCCAAAAGACATTTCTCTGTTGCGCAGGCCTTTTTCTGTGCCCTCTGTTCTTGTCCCATAGCCTAATGTCGTTTTGTACTGTGGTTATGTAGTACAGTGAGGTCAGGTACAGTGACATACTCAGGATCGCTTTGGCTATCCGAGGTCTCCTGTGTGCATCTAGGACTCCCCATCCCATTTGTATGAAGCACATATGGACTGTTTGATGGTGCTGGATCTACGGAATCTTTCGGTCATGTGGCATTTTTTACAACACCAATTGTGCCAACCCACAAACATGGAAGGTCTCTTGTCTTCTTGGGTCTTTCCTTTCTTTCTGCAGTGTTTCGGTTTCCCCTGCATAGGACTCTTACTCTTTGGTGACGTATCCCTAGGTTTTTCATTTTCTTGAGGCTTTTATGAACAGGATGATTTTTTCCTATTTTCCTCTCAGCATGGTTTGTTGGTATGCAGAAAAAGAACAGATTTTTGTAGATTGACTTTGGGCCTGCCACTTGGCTGAAGCGCTAAGAGTTGTCTGGTGGAGTTTTTTCAGTAGAAGGATCACATTGTCCGCAAACAGGCTCATTTGATTTACCCTTTTCCTATTTGCATTGCTTTTATTTCTTTCTCTTGCCTCATTTTTACCTGTGAATTAAAGCACTGTACTGACTAAGCATGGAGAAGCACGGACGACCCTTGTTCACTCCCAACTGGAGAGGAAATGCTCCAGGTTTCCCCGTTCAGAATAATGTCAACTGTATTTCCTATGTGGCCTTCATCATGCTGAAGTGCAGATGCTTCTATTGCTGTTGTCCTTTCATCGCGAAGGACGAAGGCTTTGTTCTGTGTCTATTGAGATGATCATGTCACTTCTCTCCTTGCTTCAGAGCGCAAGGCTTAGGGCGGATGCTCAGAGATGTTCGTGATTGGTTGTCGGGCTGAAGAGACGTGAATCGGCTGGTCCAGGTCAACATCTCTTCTCACCACTTCTCCACCGCTCCATCCCGTCTCTCTCTCCTCTCTCTCTCTCTCCTCTCTCTCTCTCTGTCCCGTCTCTCTCTCCTCTCTCCCCTCTCTCTCTCTCTCCAAACCCATGATTACTCACTTGATAATATCCAAACCAAACGAGGATTCCATTCCCAAGTGGCAAACCTGCATAGCCAACGTCTACTTGAACAAGACGAGCGCTGACAACGGGAACCTCCCACCTCACCCATTCCCCAACGCTGCCCTTTGCCCCATGTTCACATCCCAGGGTGGCCAACACCGGGGTGGAGCACCTTTTTCCTTGTGTGGTCAATATGGGGGCAAGACCGCCTTGTTTCCCCTCAGACACCAGAAGTTCACTCTTGCTTTGAAAACACTACAGTTTTTCCTTCTCTTTATTCAGACCTTTAGGCAACCGCGGCCTGTGAGCTGTAATGCCCTGCGCTCCACCTTGGGCCTTGTCTTACTCAGCTTTTGCCGCAGAATCTGTCTGCACTGCATGCCATTAACTATTTGTCACAGTCTCTATGAGCCTAAACTTTGTCAACTGTGGTTTAATATTATATTGTCAGTACTTCAAACAATGCTTAACACAAAGTAAGTGTCCAATAAATATTTGAGTGATTAAAGGACTAGTTACCATCTTTTGTGTCAACCCCGTCAAGCAATGAAAGGAAACAAGGATTAAGCTCTTCTTCCCTCCTTCATGCAACCATTCATCCATCCTGGCGTCGTGATCCCACTGCAGCTCAGAGTCCACCATTCTCCCCCTCCTTTGGATTACTTCAGCAGAGCATCAAATCCCCTCTCCCTGCCTCTTGGAGACATCCACATTGTTATCTAAATGGTCTTTCTGACACACAATGACTTTGCTTTCCTTTCTTAGCTTCTTGGTTTGTCCAGCGAGGCCCTTCAGGGTCCAGGAACCAGGTGGGCTTCTGGTCTGGCTTCCCGCTCTCCTGGGCCCCACGGCAGCTGCCTCGAGGCGCTTGTCTTCGCAGCTCACCGGCAGACACCAGGCCGCATCCCTGCTCCTTGCCCACGCACCTCTCTGCCTCACGCCTCTTATCCTGATCCACACTCTTGCTCAACTCCAAAACACAGATTTGGTTCAAATGGCACTTATGATTAATCTCTTTTGGACCTATCCCTTGGGAAGCAGTGCCCACCCCGCCCTATGATCACTGCCAGTGAACACCCACCGTGATAGCAGCCTGCCGCGCTGTTGCCGCTGGCTAACCTGAGCTTTCGGTGGTCACGAACAGGTCACCCTTTCATTGGGTCCCACCACAGCACCCAAACATGAGTCAAAATTAATTTTAAGTTGAATTTATTATTTTTTCGTACAAATAGCCCAAGCAAGCAGTTAATTAAGGTCAGATAAACACATTCCAACTGTAACTTTAAAAAATATTTATGACTGTTCCTTTGAGGAAGATAGCTGGTTATTTATGTCTGCCCAAGCTAGACTTCTACTTCGCTGCTGTTTCTATCACAGGAGGACGAGAACAGAAAGAAGATGGAAGGTGCTTGGAGGAACAGAAAGGGAAGAGAAGGGACGAGTCCTCTGGTGTCTGTGGATTTCACTGAAGTCGGAGGTGACTCCTGGTGTGATGGAATGTGATGGAATGGACGGCAGGAAATTATGCTTCACATTCATTTAGAAGATCAACAGAACATGAAATAAATGTATGACTGACAAGGGAAAGACAATGTACATAATCTCCCGTGCTTAAATTGTATCCATTAGCATCGGTGCAGAAATAGACGATGTCCACGGACGACTCCATCGAGCGTGCGTTAGTGCTTGATGCCAACCAAAGTTTCCTAACACTAATTCCTTATTGAAACACTGAAGCTCCTAAAAGTACTTCGGAAAAATACTAGAGTTTCTCATATTTCTTATCTTTACCACGCATTTCACATCTTCACGTTTTCATGCCACCTTTCGAAAGAAGTTTTGAGAAAGATTGGTGCTTGTTTAAACAAAAACACGATACTCCTCCTTTTCATTTTCTTATTTGGTCTCCTAAGATTAAAAGGTAATTTGATAGGAAAATATTAGGTGATATGAACTTGTGAACTGACAGAAAAATAAGAGGAGAAGCGCATTATCAGTATTCCAAGCAATGCGAGACCAGAATATGTAGTCATGGTTCTCGGCAGCCAATAACTAGACACTCACTCAACTTGGGCTTCTTTTAAATTTTAGACCAAATAAAATTGTGGGTTAAATGTAAAATGTAATAAAGTTTGGAACATACACATTGCTATTAAAATTGTCTCCTGGAGCACAGAATAATCTGAAAGTTTGTTTCTACCCATAAAGATCCAATTAATGCAAAAGACGCTGGGCTAGGTGAAGAGCCGTCACCACATGTGGGTAGAGCGGCAGGTAGGGGACAGACACTGAGACACGAAACAAGCGCTACAGCAAGGACTGGTTTTGCTTTTCTCAATAACCTGAGCAGAGTCAGGGCTGAGAGCTGGGAGCCGCCACGAGCGCAGATTCCGAGGTGCTGCTCCCATCAGACAAACTGCCAGGCACGATGCGCATGCCCGTGCTCAGGGATGCGGCAGGCCAGGTGCATGAGGGCACACGTGAGACGAGGTTTGGGACGGAGGTTACTTATGAGAGAACAATGCTTGTAAGCCGGGGGAGAAACCTGAGACCAGGCAGAGAGAGCATTTAAACTGTGCATCATCCAATGGTTTCTGCCCCCCCCAAAACGCAACCTTCAGAACCCTGTCCTTTCCTTGGAACAGAACCCCTAGGAAGGGGCGGGCCGGGCTGAGAGGCGCTCATGAGGCAGCTCGGGGGGGGGGCTGACCGAGGTTCCCGTTTCCTGCCCCACACTGACCAGCCAGGCTTCCTCACGGCAGGTTCCCAGCACTGTAGTCGTCCGCTCCCTTCTACGACAGCGGCATTGCATCAAGCGTGGCGCGCTACGACAGCGGCATTGCATCAAGCGTGGTGCGCTACTCAGCACACACACAGGACGCTGTGCAAACTTTTCAGAATAACAACAATCTCAATATGAAGTAGATCGCCTTGGATTATGGAAAGGCACTTGAGAGATACCGTTGGGAGAAATTATGGCCTGAGGATAAAAATTCATTGTAGAATCCTTTGTTTTCAGGTTTTGAAATCCTTGCTTCAAGTCTAAAAAAATAGCATAGTGATCCTGGAGGCTAATTATTTTTGACTGTGAATAACTTTAGAATATCTTTAGATGAGTGCATTTTTGGAGCTGAGCTCTTTTTTAATTTTTTATTAAATCCAAATTCTTAACAAAACTACAAGAAACTTTTAAACTCTTGATTCCATACTAATGATGCTGGTTAATCTAGTGCCACCTAATAGCTTCATTTAAGAATCAGTGATTCTGATTTCTTCTTGAATATTCATTTAATGCATGTTGGGAAGCCAGACATCAGAGAAGAGAATGACCTGGGTACTCTGTGCATACGTGCATCCCCCATGCACATGAGTGCATACCACACCACACACACACACACATCCCTCAGGCATCCCTCACACACGTGTGCATGCACACTATACATACACTGTGTGTCCCTCATGCACAAGTGCAAGTACATCACATGCACACTCACACATATCCCTCACGCACATTTGCGTGCACACTACACACACACACACACACACACACACACACACACGCACACACACACACACAGACAGAGGGAAGAAAAAGAGAAGATAAATGAAGAAAGACAAGAGTGAGAAGACAGAAAGAATGAATGTGGAGAACAATGAAGAGATGCATGGGAAGTGAAGTACCAGGAAAGAACCAAACAGGACAAAAAGAGGAGGAAAAGAAATGGAAGAAACAAAAAGATGCCACCGACAGCCTGCCACAGTGAGAAGGGACTCTCAGCTAATACCTCTGTCTTGGCCAAGTGCGTGTGTTTGAGTATGCAGGCGTGTACAAACAAGTGAGCGTGTACAAGCATGAATGAGTGGGCACATGCATATGTATGTGAGCACACATGTGAGTGTTCATGTGCATATGTGTAGTTGAGTATGCATGTATGTGTGCACATGAGCACACATGTATACATGTGTGTTTCAGCGTGCATGTGTGTGTGTACTCTGCACATGTGTCCGATGGTTGATGTGAATCAGTACTTCCCTCCATGTGTTGGCTTGAGAAAGCTCTGACAGCGAGTGGTCCAGGTTACCTGAAAGGATCCATCCAGTCCAAATAATTTAAAACTCTGTATATTTTGATACATATTTTGTGGATGACATAATGCACTTAAAATACTGACGAGACAGGAGCATGCTGACAGAGCCATGATCCGACCTCTTTGCAGGCGAGGTGTCATCCACCACAGAGCTCTCCGAAGCCGCCATCCCAGCCAGTGTCACACAGGACAGTCTTCTGCACATACTTTTTAGATCAAGTATGATTAGGAAAAATACCTGTCTCTTTAAGTAAAAAAAATCTTGCAAATAAATCTTGAGTAATCAGTTAAGTTAAGCCCTCCACGCAGGACCTTGACATCGCATGTTTTGGCCTCAAAGCCGAGGTTAATCCGACTGAGATAACAGCCTTCCTGGGTGCAGCGGCGCGCTGCACTCCCCCGGCGCCATGCAGCCCAGCCGCTGAGAGGTTCATGGTGAGCCTCGACCATGGCCGTTGGGGCTGCTTCACTTTAACCTCCACCAGAGATTGGGTGCTAGAGAGAGAAGAGCTGGACGCTAGGCTGTCTCTCAAGTAACATGCCAATCACGTCTTGCTACGCACGCTGTGCAACACGTGTCGCCCGCGTAGTATGAACCACGCCTCAAGCACGTTCACAGGCAGTGTCTGTGCTTGCTGATGAGACACACCGCTGCCCTCGGGATCTCACGACGTGTGCGTCGCCCTGGTGTGTGCATCTCAGAGCCGACGTGTCTCCCGCTTCCTGCTCACACCCACCTCTGTCTCCGCACCCAGCAGACACGCAGCAAAGGCCGTGAATAGCCTTTTCTTTTCTTGCCTTTATTTCCAGCTACAGCTTTTCCCTAGTTCATTACCAAAGTAACAAAGAGTAAAAGAGTGTTTTAAAACCCTGCTGTTGGAGGAGTGATTTCTAGTGTATTTCCCAGGGATTGAGAAAGTGCTACTGTTCTACTTTCTGTGCAGCTCCAAAGCTAAAAACTCTGAGTCTGCAACCCACTAACGAAGAGAAGTATGAAGCTGAAGAATGGAAATTTCAAGTGTTGCTTGAATGTCTCTTATCACCATTTCTCTATTTCCCCTTCTTTCCTCTTTCCTTCTTTCCTTTCCCCTTTCCTTTCCTTTCCCTTTCCCTTTCCTTTCCTGTCCCCTTTCCTTCCCTTTCCCCTTTCCTTCCCTTTCCCCTTTCCTTTTTCCTTTCCTTTCTTTTTTCCTCTCTTCTCCTTTCCTTTCCTTTTTCCTTTCGTCTCTTCCCCTCCCTTCCCCTCCCCTTCCCTTCCTTCTCCTCTCCCTTTTTCCTTTCCTTTCCACTATACTTTACTTCTTCGTTTGATTTGGTTTGGTTGAGACAGGGTTTCCCAGGCTGGCCTCAAACTTACAATGCACGTGGGGATTTCAGTCCCCAATCCTCCTGCCTTGACCCCTTGCTGTCATCCCTTCACTGTATTTGTAAATGTTCCAAAATATTTGGAGAAATCTAGAACAAACCTTTAACATGCAAGCAGACCTCATGTCGCGGTCTCTAGGGGCTACCTGACCCGCTGACAGACCAAAGCCCCTGCACTGATGAAGACCCTGTTTCGTCCTCCCCTTGGCCTCTCCTGCAGACCCGCGCACTGACTCCTTGGGGCTCCTCCCTAGAGCCCGCCTGCCTCGGAGTCTTTGCAAATGCTGTTCCCTCAACCGCAGCTACCACATGACTCGCTTTCTCAATTGCTCGGGGTCTTGGCCCAAAGGATATCTTCTGTGCTAAGTGCTTGCTCAGCCTGTTTATAATTCCAGTGCTTCTTACCCACTCCCTTTTCCCTTCTCCTGTTTTTTCTCCACAGCAATTGTTCTAACATGCCATGTAACTTATCTCATTTATTGTCTGCCTGCCCCAACTGGAATGCAAACCTCACGGGTGGAGATTTTTCTTAACTACCACATCCTCAACACTAGAGGAGTCAGAAGACTTAATACTTAATGACGATGGTTAAGTAATCAAAAATCTTAACCAATAGGATGCTATCAGAGACTTAAAGGCAGAGGAGAAATACAATGAGAAATGACTTTGGGAAAAATACATTCTAGATCTGAAGAGTGAAGTGAGAGGCTGAAGGTGACAGGAGGGGAAGAGAAACAGTGTGGAACCCGTTTCAGCAGATTGCTCGTGGAGGATGGACAGATGGACACGCAGGATAAACTGGAGACATGCTGATACACCCTGAACTAGGATCGGCCATTCTAAGGAAAAGAGGGGCCAAGGGTCGTGTGGAATGGTGATGTCACACCCAAGAAAGGAAAGGCGAGGACAGAGACAGGCTCACAACACACTCATTGCCAATGTATGGTGCCATCCTGACCAAGGGAATGCAGGTTTAGTCTGACTAGTACATTTAGAAAGGATACTAAGAACAGAGATGACTCAGGGGTAAAGGTGAAAACTTGGCGACCTAAGTTTGTTCCCAGGAACAGGTAATTCTTTGCAAACCACTCAAAGAATTGTGTGTCCCACTTGAAACATGCGCAAACTGACCAATCCAATGGTAAAGATGATTTCCTGATAGTTCTGTCTTTACAGTGCAATATAATTCAGGTTACCCCACAAACACCTTTAAATGCTTCCTTGTGATTTCTGCTGGGAAAGATACTGAACTCCAAAGGAGCAGTTTTGAGAGCTAAAGATCAGTAGTTAACAAAAACAGGGTAAGAGGCTAGCTACAAACATAGCTCAAGTTCCCAGAACCGTCCTAAACACATGAAGCATGTGCCCAGAGGCACACCTGCACCCGCCTACCTGCGCCCCTCGAACATTACGGACTCCTCCCCAGAAACTGGGACACAGAATCCTAGCTTGAAACTGCCACGGCAAGTGTTGAAATAATGGTTCCCCACACTCCAGGCCAGCGCGGCCAAAGGAAAGGGGCCACACATTGCCAAGGATGCTGCTTGGTAAATAGTTCAAATTCCTCCCACTTGAGACAGAAAAGATCCCCAGCACGTTGGCCTCTCCCCTCCCCCTCCGGTGAATTAATATTCCACGATCTACGCCACCACTGTAGAGGGGACCCCCCCTTTCAAGGAGCAGAGATCAGCAAATGGCTATTTCACAACGAATAAAAATATACCCTTGTAATTTTAATGTGTGTTTATGTAAAAAAAATGTGTCAGGCTCGTGTTAATAAACGTTGAGTAGTGAAAAAATAAAGTAGTGGTGAGCCACGGTGAGTAATTAGCCTGTTAGCATCCTCTTTCTTCGGGAATGCTTCCTCCTGCGCTAGCTCTTTTAAATAGCTCCAGTCCTGGCGGCCTTTGTTGAGCTTGGAAATTGTTCACATATGAGAGAAATTAAGCCCTCATTTAACAGAGGCACATGCCTGTCAAGACCAGAGGAACAAAGACTAGTCCCTGGGGTCTGTTCAGCTCCCACAGGCTGCCGCTCGTTCTGTTAGCAACGCTTACCCTTTACAGAATGTGTATAAAACCCAATAAATCATTTCATCTGCTGGGCTTAGTACATGAGCGCCCAGGCCATTTTAAAGTGTTTTTTCTTGTACAACTTTGCAGCCAGTTAGTTAAAAAAAAAAAAGACCACCTATTGTTTATTTGTTTCCAGAAAGCAATAAGACTTTCTTTTTTTGTCAAAAAGGCAACAAGCATGTCCCAAACACCGTCGCATAGATGAAGAGGCATGTCTCCTAGATGTCCTTGCTTTACCCTTCCCACATGTACAGTTAATAATTAGATCACTCATTTTTTGAAACGCTGCTACATCCCACAACTGTCTTTAAATCTAACTAAAGTAATCAGAACTTGCAAAACTAAAAAGGTGAGGATTCAGAGAAACACAGACTTCGATTCTACGAAATTCAGTGAGCTGGCCTGTATGGACTCAAGGGTAGCACCTTCTCTCAAGGTGCGCATTGTAATTACGACTTCCCACCTGCATGGTGAAACAGCCTTCTAAAAGAAAGATGGTACCATTTCCACAGTGGTCTCCTGCCCCCTCCCCTACCTCATCCCCTATCCTCTGCCCCTCAGCAAGTAGACTTTGAAAGTCTGCAGCTGACCTAAAGCACAGAAGGAAAGGTCTATGGAGGAAGTGAATGTTAATGTATCATTATTAAAATAAAGACTATGTTTAAGAGGAAATGACGTATTTGCCTGACTGTGGTGCGTGAAGCACAAACATGCACATTTATCACAACGTTAATCTTTCCAGATAGACACTAGGTGTTCCAGGGCTGACAACTACAGTCCATAAGACACCCCAGACCTGGTGGCACAAGAACATCACCCCCACCCGGCAGGAGGAGAAACAGAGGACCTGGAGCTTATGGGGAAAGTCAGCTCTGCTGGTAGTCAGTCACCTGGCCGGGTCCTGCAGCGAATGGGGCCATGAACAGTCCCAGAGACCAGATGGCCCCAGTTCCCAAGAACCTCGCTCAGATCCACTACGTCCATCATTGTGCAAGTGAATGAATACTTTTCATAAGCACCAACCACTGCGCATGTGCCTCATCCTAAAGAAAAAGGCCCAAGCTGAAACGCACGGTACTTTCACTCCTCTGTATGTATCATTCTCCAATGATTTATCACTTCTTAAATAGCAAATTATTTTTATTCGTAAACCACAAATCACATCCTGCAGGCCTTAACAGAGGCAGATGTCAGAATGTTCTAGTACAACAAAATTAATTAAATAACCCTTGGAAAAAACTAAAACAAAGTTTACTTATAAAAAATGACATTAAGGTGAACTGCCTAATAAGAACATGGATTTGCTTAAATAAAACATTATATGGTTCTGTTTTAGATTCATCCCTAAAGCCCTGAAAGATATTAGAATTTTAGTGAGTAATTACCCTATTTACTTCAAACAAAATGCGAGGCAATCGGAAAACTATATTAAGCATTACCACACATCAGAAATGAAATTCCCTCATTTTTTTAATCTTGTGACCCAAGAAATGAATTGTTAAAAAAGTCATTGGTATCAAATGAAACTTAACTAGTTGGGAAGAAATGGCCGGAGAATCTTCACATCATCATTGTGTGAGCAGGAAACTACTTCCAGAGAGTGAGACCAAGACGTCTCCCTTCGCGGACATCTGTGCCCCACGCACCCCTGCCCCCACAGTTAGACTGAGCTCCAGTCACTTCCCACAGCTCATTTCATGAAAATGGAACACAGGGTGAGAACAAGAGAGGCCGGGAAAAGGTGTTGCATGCTATATATGCCCCTGACATAATGTTTCAGAAGGATATGCTGTAATTTCCTGCAATTAATACCCTCGAAAGCTATGGACTTGCCCCCAAATTATATTTTATTTGCGACACTAAAATTAAGTTTATGTCACCCTTTCCATTATTCAGCCCTCCTGCCAGGAATTTGTCACTGGTGCAGAATGAGTTTGCGAGATCCCGAGAGCTGCCTTCTCCCCCAGAGCATGTTACATGGCGAGCACTGCAAGCCATCATGACACCCCTTGAATCAGAGTCATCGTTCCAGCTCCCCGATGGTTTGAAAGCAAAACATTATCCTTAGAGGGCGTGGCTTATACTGGGGTCAAGCTGACATCTGCCCTCATGTCGGGTAGGCCAGAATACCCCATCAGCACCCCCTTTTTGGAAGTCAGTTCTCTCCTTCAACCGTGTGGACTCCTGGGGATGGAACTCGAGTCATCAGGTTTGCAAGCTGAGCTTTCTCACTGGCCCCAAGTTCATTCCTCTTGTCCAGAATCAAGAGATCAGAGTTGGAAGACATTTCAGGGGTAAGAGAATCCTTGTTCTAAATACGAGGCAGAAGAATCATTTGAAGGACATGTGTGCTCAACAAAGCCTAGACACAGACAGGTGGAGTCTAAGTCTAGACTGTTCTGGTTTATCTCTGCTTTGTCACCAACTTGGGGTGGAAACTTCAGCAGAGGAGACAGCAAGTCCTGAGCGCAGCTCAGTGAGCCTCATGGTCTTCCCTGAGACAAAGAAAACTCAAAAGTCTGCAGAATTCAGTGAGCATCTTGGACAACGTGAAAGAGTAAGTAAGAGAATCAGACATCTGAGCGCTGGAAAGAAGTGTTCTCGCATATGTTTTAGCTGTCCTGAGATATGGTTGTCATCTTCTTAGCTGAAGGTTCTATCAGAGCAAAACCAGATACCGCTGTCAGATCCTAAGAGGTGGGGATCAAGCTGTATTCAGGGGGGGCGTGAGGCAAAAGGAGGATGTCCAGTCCTCTCTAGTGTGGGAGAACAATGTTAAGCATGCAGCACTGTAGCCTCTTCTGATCCTTTTCTTAATGCTTAACTTTATGTAGCTAAGAACTTGCCATTTGCATTATTGCATTCTAGGGATTTTTCATTTGTCCTGTAAATTTTTATCTCAAATCATCAGCAATTATTCCAATATCATTTTTCGTAGGGCATGATGGCCCATCACATGAACAGACAATAAATTTAATAATTTCTTAGTATTAAAGAAGAGGTTTCTCTCAATGCATATTTAACATTTTTAGTTCATGTTTATATAAAATCAATGTGCTAGAAAAGATAGTTTAAGTACTATTGAAATGCATCCATAACCACTTATTACAGAGCTATCACAAACAGGGCCTCGGATCAGGGCTGTCTTTCTGAGAAGGAAAGAGCTCTTCAACATAGGCGCCAAGGTCCAGTCACAGAGTTCAGAGCACCTGCTCTGGAAGACAGCCCCACTCTGACTCTCTCCCACAGGAATCCATACGGGCCCAGGAGTTCCAAAGACACACTCCCATCCTAGAATGGGGTCCACGAGCGGGGTCCTCCCAGAGCCCAGCACATCTATCCACATTAGAGTTACAAGGAAACGATCTTCAGAACAACACAGCTGCTGCGCGCATGCCAACTGGGGGGGCGCCCTGCTCTACCCATGCTGGAGGCGGTCAGCAGTGAACTGGCATTCCCGTAGACAGCACCCTGTTCCCACGGTTGAAGCCAATGGATCCGCTTTTCCTCTAAGGCTCTCCCATGGGGACCCGACCGGATCACTTGCCGCGTCTGACCAGGTCTGTGAATGGCATCTCCCACCCTCTTGCCTTCAAACGCTATGGCCCCTGGTGCGCACGAAGGATGAGACCTAGCAGGGCAGAGAGGAGCTTGCGTTTCTCCTCTTCTTGAGCCACCTTCATCATCAGGAAATGAGGGGTGGTCATCTGTTCCTGGGACTTTCTCCTCGTCACCCGTGGAACTATGCCATCTACCACCACGCCCACGCTTCTCTCAGACCCTACGATCCAGTTCAAGTTCCTCCACGGCTATCAGGGAGGAAGAGTGCGGAGGAAGAGGGGAGGCCGACAGACATGGAATGAGAGCAAAGGTCTTCTAGGACCTTTGCCAACAGGGGACCACCCTCTCCCTCATGGCCCCTGTCTCCAATCATCCCTTCCGGCTCCTCTCAAGTCTGTCACACACTAATTCTCCAATTCTAGAGATGACTTCTGCCAAACCCAGCTGCAGAAGCACCACCTAGGCTACGACTTCTACTGCAGATAAGAAACGCTTCTCGGTTTCGGAAGCTCTTCCCTGATCTATCCTTCCTTTTCCTATAAACCCAATGTGTGATGCAAGTCTAACACAAAACAGGCCTGGCCCATTGGCGCACCTCAGAATGTCCACCCCGTCCCATCCAGCAATGGTGGCAGAACCAGCCCAACCCGAGCCTTTTCCATGGCATTAATAACCTTGGGTCCTGCAGGAAACACACCTGCGGAAGACACTTTAAGAAAAAAGCCAATAGCCTTATCAAGAACGGCCTCTCCTCTTTCATCTGGTCCATGAACCCCGCAGCCTTCCTTGTTGAACGTAGTGCCACTTTATACTTTCTTAATGGACTAAGTGGCTTACAAAACGAATCCAACACCTCCCAGGAGACATTACACCTTTTGCATCATTTATTTCCTCTTATTCTGAACAAGTAAACATATCGGGCTCTAGTATTAATAACTTTGAGTGAGAGTTGCAATATGAGAATTAAAAACACTATGTCAGTGCATCCCTCTGCATTCAGAAGCCGTCTCCCTGTGCTATATCAAGTGCCACACAGTATATCAATTTTGATTTCCCATCCCTCAAGCCTGGTATGCATGCTGTTTAACTTCTTAAATTCTAAGTGCAGACATAATTCACAAAAGCCAGGCAAAGGCTTGACTTACGGGAGATGGCACGGTAAGATTTATATGAACAACTTTATTTTAAACAAGAAAGACTTCAGCATTCTGTGCCGCTACATCACACAGCTTCATCTGTGTTTAAAAAGCTATAAAATAAATTGGAAAGGTTCATTTGCCATCCTTCTAATTTCACAAACACCATCGATCTAATAGCAAGGGCGTTTCCAGAGAAAAAGGTAAGAATTTGATCCCATTTTTTCCAGAACGTTCTTCCCTTTTATAGGATCTTCAGGTAGCTCTCTCTAATTCTCTGTCAACCATTTCAGAAAACCTGACAAGCCTGACTCTTTGCTCCCTGACAACTGAAATGGCTCTAGCTTGACAGCCAGAGAAAATTGTTGCTCTTTCTTTTCCTCTAGATCATCATGGTGATCATAATGGATTACAACACATGGACACTGATCATATTCTTATCACTAATCTGTAGGATCTAAATGTACCATATATTCAGATACAAACAATCACATGTGTACTTAAAAAGTATGATCACGTATGTTTTTCCCCTACGAATAGAAACAGTACTAATAATAGTGATGGTCACAGAGCTCATAGACTGTACTTAACAGGACCTTTCATAATTATCTCTAACTTCAAGATTATAAGGTCCTAGAGTAATCCATTTTAAGAATTAGGAAGTGCAGGCTCAGAGACATTAAGAACTTGTCTCGTAGCTAGTAAATAGCAAAACAAACAACAAAACTAATGACCAACTGAATTGGAATGTACGCCCTGATTTACTGGGCTCTAACATCTGCATCAGCTGAACAAAAATGCTAAATTTTATATATTCTAGCACAACACACCTTAATCCCCAGTCCTCTGTTTATATGCGCACGTTTGCTTGAAATGCAGAGATTCCTACCTTTCTCATCGATGTTACAGTGCACTCAACTTCATAGTTTGAAAACACGTTTAAGAACTTCATGTTTGGGCTGAGAACGTAACAACTGGTACACTACGTGCCCAGCACTCACGAAGCCCTGGGTCCATCCCCAGCACCATGCAGACAGGGTGTGACTGCACCGTCAGCTCTGGGGGGATGAGGCGGGAAGACCAGAAACTCAAGGTCAGCCTCGGGTGTTCGGGAATTCAGGGTCCCCAGGTCAAGATTAATTAACTAATTAACCAATTAATTAACTTTTCTTAAAAAGCAGGCTAGGCTAGGACATGGATAAAAAGTCATTCTGCTTACATAGCTGAAAGTTGGACAGTACCTGAGAATGCACTTTCTAAATAATTTTGTTCTGCTTTGTGAAGACCACGTGTTCTTTTTGGGGAGTGATTTATTTTCTCCTGAAGACAAAGCTCTGACACCATTAACCATCACTTTCTTGCTTCCCCTATGCTCCCTACATGAAAGTCCAGATACAGGAAAAAATAATCAGATTTACCTAAAGGTTTTTAGACATAGTCCACGGTGAGATTTCTAGCTAGGAAGTAAAATGGCTGTGACCAAAGATAAAGTATATTTTAACTTCACAAGAGATTTTAAAGCTACACCCCAGCCATGAAGAGGATGGGGATGGATATATGTGGGTGGATGAAGGACAGACAGACAGACAGAGACGATCTAAACCTAGAATTCACATTTAGTCATCGAATATGGCTGTCCTGCAATGGCAGCATGTCTCAGTTCTGAATGCCCATGAATTGTCTACAAGTGTTGAACCTTCCTCACACTGGCACCGTATGCTCACCAGTTAAACGTAAATCCCTGGCATGGGGCCCAGGCAAAACTGCTGCGAAACTCTTAGAAGGCTTCCGTGTGCTGCCAGGTGCAGGCAAGGGGAAGAGACACTGGAATTGCTCAGGGTTGCCACATGGAAAATTCTTTTTAAGTGCTAATATTAAAAGTTGACTGGCCTCGATGCAAACACACGTCGTATTAAATCCCCCCAAAGCAACGTAGTTAACTAAGAGACTGATGCGTCAACGCCCAAAGAATTGCTGACCCCAGCGCATCTCATACTTTCTGCGAGCACTTCTAGTTTATTCTTCTTATCTTTCTTGGTTATAGGATTCAGGACATGAACCAAGTGCAACGGCAAACTCTCAACCCTTTCTATTTACTAGTGGGGAATACGTGGGGGCACACCCCTGCAATCCCAGCATCAGGAGGTTGAGGCAGGAGGATTGCTGGGAGCTCAAGGACAGCCTGGGCTATCTGGTAGTACCAGGGGCGACATGGCAAGAACCCGTCTTATTTTAGATGTGAGTGTGGTCCACATTTTATGAATGGGAAGCACTAAGGTGCCCTAAGACTGTTGTACGCCACAGCGAGGAGGCTGCCGAGCGTGCTAGGCCGAGCTGGAGGCTGAATCATGACTGGCAAGCCTGCTGCGGGGGACCCGGCCCCGGAGGCTGAGGCAGAATGAACACGCTCCAGCGTAGCCAGGGCTCGTGGCGGAGACGTCAGACAGGGAGGAAGGGCAGGACAGGGAGGCTGGAAGGGGGAGAGGAAGCAGAAAGGAGAGGGATGGCGTGGTTTCCTCTCGGGGAAAACAATACATAGGGCTTTTAAACTGGACAAGCCTATGGCTCGTGCTTCATATTCTTCACATACAGGAATTGGACCAGCCTAAGAGTGTGTGAGACTTTGTATCTCACAGGCCTGTAAAAGTTCAAAGTTAAAACCAAAACAAAAACTTACATGCATTCGATAATTTCTTCCCAAATAAGATTGTGAGAAAAAAAAAAAAAGGAAACGTGGTCTGTCCTGACCACTGCCTCGGGAGTTGAGGATGTCAGTCCTAGAAGACACGCGCATGACCAGAGGGTCCCGTCCAGCCGGGCTGCGTGACGAGCATTACGACACAGGACGGATCCTCAGCAGGGCCGGCCACCTCCTCCCTCCGGCCAGCACATGAGGCTCCCAAGTTAACAGGTGGACAGGGCCCGTGGGCGGTGGGGATACTCCACACCTGGCAGTGTCGTGCTCTTCCCACACCTCACGACGATCCACAAGCAGATGTCCAGCTACTACCGCATGCTTAAGGGTTTCGTTCCGGTGGTCACATTTGGCTTGGATACGTTTATTTCATAAACAAAGACATCATGTCACTACCTCACAGAGAACACTGCAATCGTTTTTTGGTGTTTTTTTTTTTTTTTCAGTAGAAATGGCCACAAGTCAGGTGTGGAGGCACATGTTTTAATCTCAGCACTCAGGAATCTGAGGCAGGAGAACCACTACAAGTACAAGACCAGGCTAGGCTACATAGTGAGATGTTGGATCAAAAAGCAAAGTGATAGCTCAGTAGGTAAAAATGCTTGCAAAAAAGCCTCAGGGCCTCAGTTTGATTCCCAGAAGTCACAGGATGGAATGAGAGAACCAGTTCCCACAGTTGCCCTGGGCCCTTCCTACATATGCTACGGCACATACCCCCACCTCACACACAAGCATGCATGTGCATACCCACATGTATGATACATACAAGAATGTTTAAAAAGGCAGCAACAATAATAAAAAGGAGAGAGTCTTTCTCTGTGGAGATGGAGCCATTGTTACATAATGACCCCCCCAGGCTGGTGTTCACGGCATCCCTCCCTGCCAGGAAGACCCCCACTTCAATACCAACGAGAACCAGAGCCCATGTTTTCCTCTTTCAGGATCAGAGTTTGGGGACAGCTGGGGCGTGGGGTCTAAGAGATGAGTGTGGTGGGTAAGAGGGGAGGCAGGGTCAGAGAGGCAGCTGAAGAGGATGAAGGCGCATAGCTCCACCCTCAGGCTCTCCCTAGCTGTGCGCGTCTCTGCATAAGGCCAAACAGAACCCGGGGATCGGGAATGAATTCTATACAGTAGCTCATGAGATCTTGTCAGTCCTCTGCTTATTCCTAGATCCGCTCCAACTTTAACAATCAATCCAGCGTGATTGATGCCTACTTTTAGTCCCTGAGAGTTTGCAAATTTAGCTGTTACAGCCCTTGCAATTCATAAATTACAGCAGCTTTACCTATTCTTTATAATCCAGAAATTTCGTTATTAAAATGTTTAAAGCAGGCTATAGAGCATCTATCATTACTTAAAAAGTTAATTAGATTACATAAAAGGAATAATTAGATTTGCATTTTTATCTTGGTTTTAAACTTCCAAAGAAGATCACAACAGCTTGCCTGTGGGCAATTAAAAACAGCATACGGCAGAGAAACAGAGGAGAGAGGGTCTGTTTTTCTTGGCTAATTCATGATTGAAGATAGAATTACAAGATATTTTAAGGTCTTGCTGAAGCTGGGGGCTAATCCTAGACTTCTAAGCTCTGTTTATAACCATCACTGCGTTGGAGAGACTATCAGACACATGTACAGTGCCGATCAAGTATCAGATTACCCGAAAATGGATTTATTTGATCCTGTCAGAGGCTTTTGGAAGGAGATCCATTACCTGATCAATACCACACAAAACCAGACTGTTTGCGAGAGCTAGAGCAGGAGCAGTGTAATTGACTTTTGTTTATCAATGCTAAATGCAGTTAGCAGAGAGGCAGCGAAGTCGCAGCCTGCAGGAGAGTGGAGTCAGCCCCTGCCTGGCCTCCAGCTTTCCGCTGGCTGCGCTAGCCATCTCTGAAAGACAATAAATGGAGGGTCCAGCTCTTAAAATTAGAGGTCAATTAGATACTTAACGATGAAGCATATCTTCAAATATATATCTATTATTTTATGCTAGCAAAAAATTAATTAACCAGGTCAAGCAGGCCGTGAAGGCTAATGTACTATGCAATTATTTCTGATCTTTAGACAACTACTTCACATAAAAAGGTAGTCCTTTATTCTGCTCAGCAGATACCTGAAATGCCTACGGTTAATCACAATGAAGGAACCAAAGGCAAAGCTTGCAGTAAAAGACAAAAGTAAAGCTCAAGTTACTGGGTTTTGTCCTTAAAGGACAATCATGTTCTTGCTCACAATATTTGCATCTCTCTGATTACCAGATAGAGGGAAAGGCGAACACACATTGGGGGGTGTTCTGCATGAAAAATGATGGTAGCATCCAGGCGCACATTAAAATCAAACTAGAATACACTGTGCATGAAAAATACACATACTCCAGAACAGAGCAAAGCTCCCATGGAGCAAAACTGACGAAATAATTTGGAGGGAAGGAAACAAATTGTGTACGAAAGCAGCATAACGGGGTTGTCTACATGATGGTAGGTACCATTTAGTTCCGGCTTTCTGCGACGAGTTTCTCATCCAGCACAGGTGGGCACAATGAAGGGAGGACAGTGAATATTGTCTTGCTCAGAAAAAAAAAAAGCTAACAAAGTCAAGTTTCACAACTGTTCTAGACAAGATGTGAATGTCTAAACTGACGAAATCATTGGCCTTTCCCAGAAAGCCAAATGCCCGAGCACATCCCAAGCAGTCAGCTTCTTCTTAAGCGTCTGCTCTTCAGCCAGCTACTGAGGTAAGAGGCTCCTGAGTCTGCATGGCCACAATGCAAGCCACTTGAGTCACCCTGAGACCAGGGTTTGAAGAGACTTGGAGAACTGGATAATACCATTCATCTCCGGGGGAAAAATAAGTTTCCCACAAAGATATTTTAATGAGCTGAACTCTTTCACAAAGATTAACTTGTAGCTGTAAAGTGCCATCATTAAATAAATTCCTGATGCGGGATCGTAGACACCAGAGAATGCAGTAAATTGTATCCGTGAAGAATACCTTCTCTAGATTCAAAACTATGACATGGTCAAATGAGAGGAGATGAAGGTATAGGTAAATCAAGGAATCAAGTTCACAAAATACTTTGTTTGACTCACCTAGCCTTACATTTAATACTTGATTAAAATTACACATATCTTTAATTTGGTCATACATTGAGAGTGAGGGCTTTTAAATTTTTTATATTTATTTATTTGTTTAACAGGGTCAGAAAACAACTTTTGGGGGTTGATTCTTTTCTTTCACCTTGTGGGGTTCAGGAATTGAACTCAAAACAGCAGCCTTGGTAGCAAATGCCTTTACCACTGAGTTACTCGTCAGCCCCAAAAGTCAGGTGGTTTTTGCTTCATTTTTGTTGTTTGTCTGTTTCTAATTAATTAATGTAACTCATCAATGAAGTGCACTAAAATATTAGCTAAAATACAACAGTGCTGTGGTGGGAATGAAGGAGGATATCGCCCTGGCAGTTTTCTGTCCTTTGAAATTAAAGTATAGGAAATAATGTTCTGCGATCCACTCCATTTGCATTCTGAAGTCTTGATAAGAGCTGAGTACTGCTGTCTCACCTCGGGAGATATACTCTGTACAAACCAAATTAGTGGATACACCACGTTTCCCAACGCACACGCAGGACCTTGAGCTCACTAGGCAAACAGACTTCTAAAATATATGCCAATATTAGACAATGTTAATAATAATCACTTGAATGATAACTTTTAATGGTCAAAATTTACCTCCCCCAAAGCATTAAAACATTTCACAAAATCATTCTTCTTACTTCTCAACCCTACTGACATGGCCTTTGAAATATCTGTTTAAAAGTCTAATGAGGATTCTCTAAGGTAGAATTGTGCTAAAAATTACATTCAAGGAAGAAAATATATATGTGAAAAATTATTTCGGCTACATATGTAAGTTCTGAATAAGTTCAAATAAAATATTCAATATCATCTTGTCCTATGTCCAATGAAAAATTCTGGTTTTCGGGGCTGGAGACGTGGCTCAGGGGTTAAGCCTCTGCCTTGCAGGCAGAAGGTCCTGAGTTCAGATCCTAGACCCCACGTATAGACGCTGGGCGGAAGCGGGGGGCGGCCTGCGCTTCTGGTCCTGGTAGGGCGGAGCCTGTGAATCCCGGAGCAGAGTAAACAAGGAGGAGGTGGAGGCGTCCATGGTGGTTCCCGAATTCATCCGTGGTTCTACACACACACACATACATATATATACACACATACATACACACACGTGCACTCACGCATACATGCACAATTGAATAAATAATAAATAAAAAAAATTCTGGTTTTCATTTTGGGCAAAATCATTTGTTTCCTTTCTGAGAGATACAAATGTGCTTAGTGAGCTGCTTGCAGAAAGCTAGAAAACAATTCAGAAATCAGCCATGCTGAACAAGATGGACCTTGAATGTGGCCGTGGATAACGGCAACACTGCCGCTGCACATCCCTGCGGACCATGTAGCCAATAGGTCCTACCGCTCAAGAGTACACATCCGAAGAGAAGTGTCATCATGTGCTTTAAGAAGGAAAGCTTCATGCTGGGAGTCACTTTGCTTCTTGATCTGCCCATTTACAGATGGAAGAATGTTTCTTTTCTGTGATATGACATTTTTGAAGCAGTCCTTAATCTGACTTTTTGTTTAAAAATTATATTAAAATTGGCCCAACTCTCATTTTTGTCTCCTAAATCCGATCATGATTTTGACTTTCAAAAATCATCTTCAAAAATATGGCTAATCCATGTCTCCATCCAAAAAGATAATTAAAAGTTTAAATATCAAAATATGCTTTGTAAGTGTCAGAGATAAATAAGTTTTGTGTAAGGAGTGTTTTCAGCATTTGAAAAATTCAAATTTTTTCTTCTCTGATAAGATAAATACTACTGAGATAAGGCACGAAGCAGTAGCTCAGGACAGTATGCAGTATGCGCTGTAAACCATGTCTCAATGATCCCTCTTACTTTTAAGAACATGAATTCTCATTATAAAGAGACCTAAATCCATAAAATTAACCTAACTCTGACCTTGAGTATCTCTGCCATTTCATACTTTAGATTGCTGAGTTCAAGTGTGGATCAGCTAAATTTTAAACAATGAAAAATACACGCATAATAAAGCAACTTAAACCCCTACTAGGAAATTTGAAAAAATTCATGTCTAGCTTAAATCTCTTTTGTGTGTATGTGTGTGCATATGTGTGGGGCTGCAATGTGTGTACAAGTGTGGGGGGCTGCAGTGTGTGCATGGGGGTGCAGTGTGTGCACGGGGGCTGCAGTGAGTGCACGGGGGCTGCAATGTGTGCATGGGGGCTGCAGTGTGTGCACGGGGGCTGCAGTGTGTGCATGGGGGAGGCTGCAGTGTGTGCACGGGGGCTGCAGTGAGTGCACGGAGGCTGCAATGTGTGCATGGGGCTGCAGTGTGTGCATGGGGGAGGCTGAAGTGTGTGCATGGGGAGGCTGAAGTGTGGTGCATGGGGGAGGCTGCAGTGTGTGCATGGGGGCTTCAGTGGTGTGCACGGGGGCTGCAGTGTGTGCATGGGGCTGCAGTGTGTGCATGGGAGCTGCAGTGTGTGCATGGGGGAGGCTGAAGTGTGTGCACGGGGGCTGCAGTGTGTGCATTGGGGTGCAGTGTGTGCATGGGGGCTGCAGTGTGTGCATGGGGGCTGCAGTGTGTGCACGGGGGCTGCAGTGTGTGCACAGGGGCTGCAGTGTGTGCATGGGAGCTGCAGTGTGTGCATGGGGGAGGCTGAAGTGTGTGCACGGGGGCTGCAGTGTGTGCATTGGGGTGCAGTGTGTGCATGGGGGCTGCAGTGTGTGCATGGGGGCTGCAGTGTGTGCATGGGGGCTGCAGTGTGTGCATGGGGGAGGCTGAAGTGTGTGCATGGGGGAGGCTGCAGTGTGTGCATGGGGGCTGCAGTGTGTGCACGGGGGCTGCAGTGTGTGCATGGGGGCTGCAGTGTGTCATGTGCACATGCATGTAAAGGCCAGAGGTCAGTCTCAAGTGTCACTCCTCAGGTTCATTGCTTGGTCTAGACCTTACTGACTGGCCAGGTTGCCTGGCCAACGAGAACTGGGATCAGTCTATCCACCACCCCAGCTTTTCATGTGGGTTCTGGGAATCAAACTAGGTAAAGGCAAGCACTTCCCCTACTGAACTATCTTCTCAAACAGATGTTCAGACTAATATCTTAAGATCATGCTCCACTGTTTCCTGAAAGACATCAACTTCATGTTATATCGCTAACATCATAGATAACAATAAAAACTAACAGTACTTCACAGATCCTCTGAACTGCCTGCCATTCAGCTGAGTTTCTCAATAGTATGCAGGCAATATAAACAGTAGAGGATAAAGAAGGGAAATACTGTGGAAATAAAGGAGGAATGAGAAGGTAATAAGAACAGCTCAGGGGACTTCTTCCAATAGCTGCTTCACACACAGAAGAAACAAAGGGAACTAAAGGACCATATTATTTAACATCTACAAGCTCTTGGAGAAGGAGCTTGAAAAAAGTGTAAGAAACCACGCGCTAGAAATCTTTGCCCAGCAGTGAGAAATGCACTGAAAACTTTAATAAGGACAGAACAGGAGGATACCTGGGCAGTTAATTAAGGGTTTCAGCATGAGGCATAAGAGATACCAGGGTGAGAAACTACTCCAATATTCGATTGTGAAGTCACCATCAAAAAATGTTAAGGATGTCCCAGTTCATTTCCATTTCAACCTATCTTGAAATATATAGATTTGAATAGGAAATATAGAGTCAGAACAAAAGCAAACAAAAATTTGGCTAAATCCTCTTGGTGAAGTTTCCTGGGCAAAATGCCACATTGGAGAAAGAAAGGCACTGCTTGGACCTGTTGACATCATATAACAGTCACTCCACCTGAAGCTCCAAGAACGGCTAACAAACAAGCAAACAGTGAAGTTACAATCACTGGCACTCATCAGTCAGGCAGAACACTGTAGTAAGCTGCGACTATATGCTCCTGACATATTAAAAAATCCAGGAAGGTATAGCATCGCCCCCAATAAAAGCAGTCATATGACTCAGAATATATGGCCCAACTAGGTTAGGCCAAAGATCCTAGTAGGTTACAAAATATCTACAGCAAATGGGAAGGAAATCTATAGTTGGATGAGGAGTACTTTAGAAATGGTATTCTGAGTATAATCATCAGTACTTAACTCTAGCACTTTCTAGAAATCGCAAACCTGTATTCCTATTTACAAGTGAAAACCACTTCCCTTTCCTTTCTCGCGCAACTAGCTGCAAGCTGAATTAATCTTCAAGGAACGACAGACCTCGCACTGGCACCTGTCTGGCTGAGGTATCGCAATCGTCTGTACTCTCACATTGCCCCCAAAATAAACGAAGAAAAACAAACAACAAATAGAATTCTTAAAAGTAGGTTGAAATAACTCAGGAATGAGTTTGAGTTTTCCGTCTAGATTGTAAGCTCCTTGAAGACAATCTGCCATTCAATTCTACTGATCTTGGCATCTAAAAAGAATGCAGTCACTATTTGGTAGGAAATGAATTGATTATTAGCAGCCTTTCCCAGATTCTTCTCTTATGGGCCCAATCAGTCCTAACAAATAAATAAAAGTAATCTTCTCTCCATGGCCCTATTACATAATAAAATAAAATACCAAGCAGAAAGTGGTTTGTGGCAATAAAAGTAACATCTGGATTCTGCCATGGAAACCAAGAGGCTTCGACTTGGTGGTGCTAGGAAAATGGTAGAAGGAAAAATAATCAGCTTATCCTGGCCCCGCGTCCCATGGAAGAGGATGCTTCCCCACTACCTGGTCGCTCCTTACGTGCACGTGCATGATTGTGGCAGCACCCCCAGCTACGGCCCTTTTGGTGCTATCGATCAGAGACACACATTACAGCACCTTACATTCCATTTTCAAGGAGGGAGAGGTAGCTGAGGAAGTCAGATGAGAGCAATAAAACACACTGACCTGGATCTGTTGCTGCAGGAGATTAATTTTGTGCTGCTGCTGCAGAAGTTGCTGCTGTTGTCTTGCAATCTATCAGAAATAAAGTTTCATTAAGTTAAAATGAAATGCTTACACCTTTGCTCTCACCTTGTGTGTCTCTCCCAGGGTTGGCAGCATGTTTTACCTCACCGAGGAAGACTTCCTGTGGAACGAAGAGTAGGAAGGGAAGGCTTGGGTAGGTGCCACCTTTCTGCCTTGCCTGGAGGTAGAAACTACCCTTTGTGCCCCATCTATAGCAGCTCACCGACATCTGCCCTGCTCTGCTGGGAATCACGGACTCTGCTAAGCAAATGCCCTGAAACACACAGGAGCACTCTGGCCACAGTTGTCTCAACAGCTTAGTTTGGTTATAAAGCATGAAGTTTGTAAGCAAAGGCAGAAAAAAGCTCCCTGTTACTTTATTGTCCTATTATCTACCTTCATGGGGACTGTTTTGGTTTTTTTTTTTTTTTTTTGGAGTTGAAACTTTTTAATGTTGTCAAAGGAACACAAAAACATAGTGAAAAGTGAAAAATTTGTAAAGTGTTTAAGACAGATTGAGCTGAAAGTAACACCCATTTATCCTTTTGAGGGTAAAGTGTTCGTTTTACAGTATAGATCCATACATACCCTGGGACTTGTACACCCTTGCTTCGCCCAACAAGCAAATTCAATGTATTAACAGGTTAGCTAGTCATAATATTAACCAAGTACCACCAAGTACCAAATGTGCCACTCCGGATGGCATGACCTTCCCCTGACTAACAGTGCTTGCCAGCAAGCAGGAGTCGGCATCGCTCTGCTCATGAGCTGCAGCGGTCCGCCCACAGGCCCCGCGGCGCTCGGAGCGGCTCTCAGAGCGGCGCTCGCAGCTCAGAGCGGCTCTGACAGCGCCTGGTGCTCCATGCCGCCTGCTTCTTCCAGGTGCCACGGCCATGGTTTAGAATGGGCCTTCTTGGGAGTGAGAATGGGTGAGGGTGGGCCCACGTACACCTGTGTCTCCCAGAACCTTCTGGAGGCTCTTGCCTTGAACAAGAGGAAATGCCCAAATCACATATTCTCAGCATTAGGCACAGCAGCGGTCTGCTCCCCGGAGCCATGGTTATGATTTCTGGCAATAACTGGCTCACACTGGAAGATGACACGGCAGCCTCCACGAGGTTCCGGTCTGAGAAATGGGATGACTCCTTCCCAGAGGTTTTTGGACACTCTGGAAGCAGGACTGAGTTGGGTTGGAATGGCCTGCTGGGCAGGTCATTGCTCAAATCAGAAATAGATGCTCTGCAGCCAAAGCATGGATGCTGAACTCTCCGAATATGCATTTCCTCTTAGCAAACCAGTGAAACACCACCAGGCATCTAATATTGATGTCTCCCCAAAACAACGAAGTGCTGTGGAGAAATGCACCGCAGTGCAATTACTACCCTCCACTCTAGACGGGTGGGCTTGACACAGTGAAGTGTGGTATATAAGCACCATGTGGCTCAAATTCTGAATTTTATTTGCCAATCGGCTGAGCTACATGCTCGCTTCATTGAGCATGACAACCTAGTTTTAAGTGTCATTTAATTTTCATTTTGAAATATAATTACAAAGTGTTCACTGTAAGATATCACTCGTCTGCAAATGTGTCAAGATTAATTTGTGCTAGCTTATTCACAAGTGTCAATAGTTAATTACTGTCATCTCTGGATGGCTAAATGACATTCTAACTTCTGGTTTTTTACAGTGCTCCTTTATGTTATTTTCCATTAGGGGCCGAGTCCATATTCCTACATGTGGGCAAATATTCAAGCATATAAAATACCAGACGTCACAACTCATTAAAATCAACAGAGCATATACCGCTCTATATATCCCTATAAAATACATTTAACTGAAAAGATAATTCCAGTAATAATGTCAGGTTTCTAAAAACTGCACATTAATCTGGGTCTGTCTGAACTATAGCATCAAGACTATTATTCTGTAGGATCGTTGTTGGTAGATTAATGTGTTTGGCAAGGCAGGGAACGCACTTGGGAAAGTGGCCCTTTTCTTCAAGGATGTAGACTGAAGCTTCACTGGTTTTCCTTCATTCTCATTTCTAAGAATTCCAGTCAAATTGTTTCAGGAGTCATGTTATCAATCTGCTTTCCAAGATTTACCTGTGCTCTAAAAGGTGATACATAATTTATCCTCTAAACCAACACAACTCTGGCAAGCATGAGGAACGGGGTCTTAATGATTATCCTTGCAACAAGCATAATAAGCAGGCTGTGAAGACTGATGTGCGTGGTGGTCCTGGCTTCATAGCCAGAGAAAAAGCACCGACCTGTCAGCTGAAAATAGCCCCAAAGTTTTTCTAGACCAGGATCAGAGCATGGGGAGTACCTGTGAGGCGCACTTGGTCGCCGCGCCCCGGAGTGACCCGCAAAGCGATCACTTTTAACCGTGATGGCGATCAGGCCAAACTGACGCCTGGCTTCAGCCCCCACGGGCGTCCGTGAACTCTCCCGCCCGCCGGTGCGCATGCCGTGTGCCCGCCGGTGCGCATGCCGTGTGCCCGCCGCCGGTGCGCATGCCGTGTGCCCGCCGCCGGTGCGCATGCCGTGTGCCCGCCGCCGGTGCGCATGCCTTGCACCTCCGACGACCCCAGCCCCCCTCACCTGCTCCTGCTGCTGGCGGGCCAGGTCCATCTGCTGCCGCTGCTTCTCGATCTGCGAGGCCGCCAGCTTCTTCTGCTCGTCGTGCGCCGCCAGGAGCTGCTCGCGCAGGCTGATGAGCTGCGTGATCATGGCGGAGAGCTGCCGCTCCTTCTCCGCCAGGCTCTCAGGTGTGCCTGAAACCAAGCAAGAAGAGATCTCACACGCCTGAGGAAGGTCTGGAGGCGAGGAGGAAGGGCGAGGTGGGGGGACCTGCACAGAGGTGGGTCTGGGGATGGCGATGGCACTTTGTCCCGCGTGTGGGGACACTGGAGGGTCAGCTCCGCTGGGGAGGAATGCTATCGCTCCCTGTTTCCTCGCCAAGAAAGGACACTGTCCTAAGAGCCTCCTTCTAGCTCTAAACCCAAAGCCGAGCAGGAACGGCTACTCCATTCTCCCCTTTTCTCACCTGTCACTACCCAGGAAGCCAGGGGCCTACAGGCAGGTAACCTTGCTGCCAGGGAGAGACATTTCCTCGGTGGTGTAGCCACTGGCATGGCTTCAAGCAGGGCACAGACTGGACCAGAGGGAAGAAAAAAGACGTTTGTGGCAAGGGAGGGAAAATAGATAGTAGCGGGGAGTGAGTCTGATTAAAATACATTACATACACATATAAACAGGAGAAGGAAACCCATTTTTGTACTTAATATTTGCTAGTAGAAACTTTCTAAAAAGGTTTTTAGATAATTTTAATTTCTATACTCACCCTCCTCAGAGACAAGCACGCTATTAATAACTGAGACACAGAAGGTGTTGTTAAAAATGTTTTCTATTCACTGTCCTCTAAGTCGTCCTATTGTGTGAAGATCAGTGTGAAGGGCAGGGGTCAGGGGTCAGCTCCTGGGTCTAGGAACAAGTTGTCTAGAAACAATTAAACTTCCTCAGGTAAGACACTTTTGAAATATTTTGTGGTGTGGGGGGAAGGTCAAGCTAAGGTTTCTGAGTTCATCTTAGAGGTGACAATGTGGGTGGGAGGCTCCTCGCCCTCCTGCCATTTGTCCTTCTGCACGGGAATGGCAGGCGCTGCTGCAAGGTGTGCATAAGGACACACTCCAGCAAGCGCGGTGCCATGAGCACTTACCATGTGCCCCGATGGTGCGAGCCGTCTTTTTATGGGCAAATTGCACAGCTCTCCTAAGTGAAGAGGACGGAATCCTTTTGTGGATCTAAATTAGAGCATTTGAGCGCAGCATAAGATAAGAATTTCAACCCGCTGTACTGGAGTCGCGCGGGTTTCATTACGAAGAAGTGATCTGTGATTTGAAAGCTTTCAGCGAGATGCCAGTAGCTGTCAAAGGGCCGAAGATTGCCAGGTTTTGTGCGTGTGGAAAGGGATACTTCCAGCTCGTGAAACCCTCCTCATACCTGCTAAGCACTCCCCAGAACCATGTAAGAAACTGAAAGCGTCTTCATCACGTCCGACCTATTTCCCCAGGGGGGCTGGAGGAAAAGCACCTTCAGAGGGTGGTGGCTAGCACTTGTGGCCAATGGTGGCCACGAAGAGAGACTGATGTCATGAGAGGGGCTACCCTGGTTATGACTACCCTGGCATTCTTAACACCGACGCAGTTTCTTTAAAAAAAAAAAAAATCACTGATTTGAAAGAGTACCTCTAACCTCACTTAAAAGGGAATGAAATATTAGAAAGTCTAGTCGTTTGAGCACCAATAAAAGTTATTCTTTACAGCTTCTGGAATTATTCAGAAGAGAAAATGGCTTTTTATTTCACCAGTTTGATAACTCAAAGGACTCTTGATCCAGAATCTTAAAGAAGAAAAGTACAAAAGCAGACTCTCAAAGAAGATCACGAAATCCTTTCAAAAGCACAATAAAGGTTCAAATGATATTTCTATTAATATATACATGAATAAGAAATTAAATTACTTAATTCATTTATTTTAATCTGTTAAGTGTGTCCAGAATGCCAACTATGTCCCAGGTAAGGCATCAAGTAATCACACATATGAATTAAGGTCCGGGAAGAAACTGCAAACCAGATAAATATGTTAAGGGAAGTTTATTCAAAGTCTGAAGGTCCAGGTTCAAGGAAGTTGGCCTAGAAAAGTGACTAAGAAGATGAGCAGGAGCTAACAAGGCAGGGTTGGAGGGTGTTTTATCAAACAGCTTTCCAGAAAAGATGACACATTGTCAAGAGGAGGGAACTGCAAATGGAAAGAACTGCAAATGGAAAGAAGGCATGGGGGGGGGGGGCGTCAAGAGATTGCCAGAAAGAGAAAACAATACAAACTTGGTGCAGGTATATGCTAGGGATGTGAGGTTTGGAGTGTTCGAGAAGCTGATGAGCTTCTGATTTAGTCTAAGAACAATTCAAAACTACTCCCTTCAAGATAAAACCAACAGATGCATTGGCATCTGTTACTAAAAGATATTACTAATAGTAGTAGACCCATGTTTAATAATAGATCTGGATATATATCTGAATTTGCAGAATAGCATCACTCAAATGAGTGTGACACAAATTATCATGCCATTCAAATGGTTTCATTGTAAATATTCAGTGGTATCTAAGTAAATCTTTCATTGGCCTTTGATACCTGTTGAAGGAAAAAAGGCATAAAGGAGTATTTTCAAGTTAAGAACTTAAAGCATCTCATGCAAGGTTGACACTGTCTTTTCCTTAATCTTCAGTAGCATGTATCTGTATCTCGATAGTTGGATGATAGATAGTCAGATGTTTGTTCAGATACCAGTGTCCTAACAGAGGAAGGCGGAATGATATGCTAAGTGGCAAATCTAAAATTCCCTACAAATAAGAAACTCTACACATTTTCTGCAGCGCTTGGGGCTGAAATCAAATGACACAATGCAAGAGCTTACATTCTCTAACGAGGCAGGCGTGGGCAGCAGGGGCAACTTCTCTGTTCTTTACTCATTGCAAAGTTCCTCTATAATGGGTTAAAGTATTGAACCTCTGCTGATGGATTTTCTGTTTGAATTAACGCAAAGTGTTTACACTGCTGTAATAAAAATAATATATCAAGTGTGAAGCACACTGACCAGACCAGTCTGGGAACACCAGTTACTTCATCTCAAAGACACATAACTGAACGGAGACTTGCCATTGCCAAGGAACTAGAACCGCAGTGGTTGCTGAAGGAAGAGGCGGCCAGCGAGGTGCCCTGAGGAAGGTGTCTAAGACCTTTGAATGCGTTTTCCAATTAACTTAAGTCTATGTGGAAAAATCTTATTCTAAGCCATGTTTGGAGGTTTGACAAAATGAAGCTGGGAAGAAAACATAAATATATGAAATAGATCGACCCCTATAGTCATCAGGCTCCTAGGCCGTCTTAAAGTGGCTCTAGAAAAGCGTGCCAGAAAGTGGCCAGTCCACCTCCCACACAAAGCCAGAGGTAGTTTGATAAACCGCAAAAGGGGAGCCGGCAACACATCTCCCAGGCAGGGCCCGAGAACTCAGGGCTGCTTTCCTCCGGGGTCACAGGCCGATGCTCACCCCGCGAACCCCAAGTCTCCAGTGCCAAAGACAGAGTTGTGAGGTTTTGTTCGCTCTTTTCTTTTCATCCCCCCCCCCTTTTTTTCTTTTTCGCTTTTTGTTGCATGGGGTCATCTTTATCCCCAAGCCACATCTGTCTTGAGTTTCTCTCGGATTAGTCGGGTGGATCAGTGCTCCCCAGGGCCTGCTCCAGCTGAAGTATTTTAATTTGACTAAACACCTGATTTATTTTATCTCTCCGATGAGAAAGGCAGTTTGTCTTAATAGAGCCTGTCAGCCCACAGCCCCATTCACAGCAATTTACAGGCAGCCAGGGACGCTGGGAGAGAAGAGTGCAGTGATTCTGCATTTTATCCTCCTCCAGAAAGCACCTAAAAGCAGCTATTCACGTCTGCCGCATGTGGCATTTCAGAACTGAATTAGCTTTTTATTCAAGTAACTACACTTGTTGTGAATAGCTTATCTGTAAAATTGCTACATTCACTACTGATTTTATTAACCTTTGGCTCTATCACAAAATGGTCTTCAGTTAGGAAAGACCTTTAAAATTGACACATTTTTTTTTCTGAGGGGCCTTTATTCCAGTGACTTCAGATTTACTGAATTTGATCCATTGAGTTCTTTACCAGTCGTAGTTAAAATTTCAAGTCTCAATAGGATGTCAATAGTGCGTGGATAAGGAAACACTTTGGGAAAGTAAATACGATGGCTGTCCCCTCAGCGAAAAGTTCCCCAATACTATTTTATCATAATAGCATCATAATCTGCCCTCTGGCCTTTTAGGGGTCACCAGTTGAGAAACCTGAAAAAAATCAACTAAAACAGATTCTTTTTTTTTAACTTTCACAAACTATAACTACCTATATTTAAGCCCAAAGCCAAAAAGTAAACACAAAATATATGAGGATTTAAGTACAATGAGAATAATTCTCCTGTTGGTGCAAAATAAAAGATTACCAAAACCAAACTCATCTTTGAAATGTATGCAGAGGCCTTTTAAAATCAGCTCCTGAAAGTTAGCGCCACAGTGTGCCAGCTAATGTTGCCCATATGAAGTACACATAATTAAAATCAGTGGGGCTGGAAATAAGACGGGGCACTGGAAGTCACAGCAGACTCCAGGTCCGGGAAGGACAGGCACCCAGCAGGACACTGCAGGCAGGGAGACCCGCTTCACCTGACAAGATTCCCACGCCCGCAGGTCTCACAGCGTAGGACCGAAACAGGTCACCCTCTTGACACGTGTTCGCTGAACGCGAAGCACCACCGAGTCCTCAGAGATGAGGTTTCATAACGAGAAGGTCCAGGAATGAGCACAGCAGTGGAGGATGAGGCAGAAAGAGACATGCTTAGTTAACAGGCATACTTAGATAATGAGATGGGGGGAGGAAGGCGGGGAGGAAAGAGAGTTGATTAATTTGGAGAACTTCTCTGCAATGCTCCTCATTTCTAATGAGACCGTGGACAGTGGTGTCGAAGTGATATTCATCAATCCAAATAAGCCTGACGACAAATGGCAGTACGGGGAGACGCATCCCAGGGGACTTGAAGTCAACGCTGGGCCTTTGCTGGCTCCTTGAGTTACTTCTTAAACTTAATAAAACATAGCAGCAAAATGACAAGAACCCTTCAATTAAAAGGGCCTGTGTTTGGCGCACTGGGAAGGCCCAGGCCTGACTGGCCTGGAGATCCGATGGAGATATACTTTCCACATCAGTCCTGGAGAGATTAAAGCACTTAACGGTAATTCTGAAGCGCCATCCATCAATGATCCTGGCCAGCAATCCAGAAAGATTTCAAATTAAGTTGAAAAGAAGAGCTCTTAAGAATCAATTCCCCGGTCAGTTCTAATTTTTTTAATGGACATTGTTTGAGAAGAAAGAAAAAAAATACAATGCCGGCCATAAAAAGAAGGCTGCATTTGATCTTCCCTGCCCTCAGATAACCAGGTTAAATGGCGGCCTCTTCTACCACAGCCCAGCACGTGCGCTTGGACCATGATATCTTCAGAAGCCCCTTCATCATTCAGCACCGGCCTTCTTGGCTAGACCTTCTCTTAAATGTCACAAAACAGGGCAAGCAGAAAGTCTGCAAAAAAAAAAAAAAAATCAGCCGGGTGAGCTGAAGAAACCAACAGCCCAGGAGAAAGTGTCTGATAAAAACTACTTTGTGGCGGCCCCAGAGAGAAACCCCTGTCCCAGGAGCTGGTGTGAGTCCTGAAGCCAACAGGAGCTTTCAAAGCTCTCCTCTAAAAGGCCTCAGTGCATCATAAAGATAAAGGATGTCAGAAAAAAACACTACCACAAAGGCCTCTATTATCTTATCGGTCTTTGGTTACAACAGCTGAACCAATATGACCAATTCTGAATGACTTTTTCAACACAGCGGAACACTGGAATTGCTTTGTTTTCCCATCAGTCGGCTATTGTGTCGCTCCCATATGCTGCCGTCCACTACTCAGTAAATAAAAGTTTAATAAATGCAGCGATTGTGCTCTTGGGTTCACGGATTGAGATAGAGGAGCGATTTTTTTCCCCATTAATGGTGTAAGAAATTTCTCCCTTTAAAATGTAAACAAGGCTCAGGAAAATGCCCTTTCAATCTGCTGATGTACTAATGAGACCAGAAGACCCAGGTACGGCCGGCGCTGCGAGCCTCCAGCCTCGCGCTCTGCCTGGGACAGACCCACTCACCTCTCCTCTAGCTCCCCCTCCTCCTGGCTGCAAAGGAAGCGAGTTTCCTGGATCAACTGAGGTCTATTCATGGAGCAGCTCCTAAGCGGAGCGAGAACAATCCCTGGCCTCCTGCCATCTGGGTGCCCAACCTCACAGCTGGGCACTCGGCCCATTGTGCTTTATTAGCCAATCATGTCTGCATCCGGAAGTGAAGGTGTCCTGAGACAGCTCCGCTTCGGTACAGTCAGGCTGCGATGACATGACTGCTGTGCGTGGGTGACATGGTCACGGCCTACACCCGAGGCCTTCTGGAAGCACGGGGCGTTTCTAGGGAAAAGCAAGGAAATGCTTTGCTGCAGTATCATCAAGCTCTGGGCACTGGCTTCCCTTGAGCGCCAACAGAAGTAGGAGATGAGCAAGGGAGGAAAAGAAAAACAGCCTCATTTGGGCAATATCTTCAAAGATTTTACATTCCGAATCCTCAGAGGTGAACTAGCACTTCACCGAGTCGCCCAGCCCTGGACTGGACGGAAATCAATGGCTTCTCGTTTGCAGTTCAAACGCGTCCAGATTGAGGGAGAAGCTCTTCTCCCCTCAGCTCAGAAAGAGAAAACGATCAGGGAATTTCTAAAGGTATGAGAGAGCCTCTGGCACTTTTATACCAGGTAAGTGTTGGAAATATGAATCCCATTTTTTTGTTTTTTGCTTAAAAAAAAAAAAGGGAATATACAACGTCTCGGTAAGGTTTGGCTTATTGACTAGGAAATGCAGACAAAGAGGTCAAGCAGTTGAACTTTGACAAGGTCTCGACGTGAAGACAGATCTTGTCTTCTTGAGGGGCCTGGAGGCTGTGTGGCGCGCAGCAGCAGCTCAGCGGGCCAGGTCCTCCACACGCCTCCTCCCTAGCTTACCCTCCTTCCCCAAACAGCATATGGCCTTCTGGTTCCAAGCCCAGACACAATGATTATGCAGACATTCCAGATACAATATTTACCACAGCCATGGAAGTCTGAGAAATACACTCAAATATTTGCAAGAGTCAAGTGTGTGGCTCCATGAGTGCAGTGTGTGTGGCCAGGGCACGTGCCAGCCTGCAGGAGGTGACACGAAGAAACCTAGCAAGTGAGAAGCCTCCTCGATACCACTGACATTGACACAATTTTGTATGACAACACACCCAACACAACACCTGAGTCCCAGGCTGTGTTTACAGCTTGCCCAGTGTAAGTCAAAAGAATAACTGACTCAGCCCAACACATTACACTTACCTATCATAATTGCTTTGTGCCAGGAAGAACTTTATACCTTGTCAACTCATTTATTCTTGTCAACTGTTCTCTACAAGGACTTTATTTTTATTTACTTTATTTTATTATGTTTTGTTTAACTGACACATATTATAAGTGCTAATGGAGTAGTATGCATGTAAAACAAAAACTTTATTTGTGTTTTTGTGGAATTATATGTAGTTACTGGTTTCTAGAATCACATGACTGAATATCCTTCCAGGTAACAGGCCAATTACACCCATCTCACCAATTACAAATTCAGATTATGAGTCTAGAAAATGAAATTAGAAATGAAAATTCTAGATTGATTTCCTTATTACTTCATAGTTAAATGTAGGTGACTAAATATGTTCTTTTCATTCTTGACTCTGACTAATAAAGTAATAAAGACTTTTGGTTAAAAAAGGGTTCTGTCAACTTTATCTCCTCACAGAAAATGTAAGATGTTCAGAAAGCGTCCTCAAAGGCCTTCTAGAGCTTCCCGAGTTCACAGTGTGAAACACAAGCATTATTGAACGTCAGACAGAGGAGGTCAGGCGAAGTCTGGATCCATAAGTGAAGGGTCTTCTGTCATGGCACAATGTTGAGTATGCTAAACCAGGAGATGGGTACAATATCTAGAATCGTTGAAATTTTTCTTATAAAAATTAAATTATAAGTCAATTATATGTTTTTCAACCTATAAATAATATGTTCAATTATACAAAGGATGCCATATTTTCATACCAAAACATTCTCTCATAAATGCATGGAAAAGCTTGTTTTAAGATCTTAGAAGAGTTAGGATCATTTTATATAGTCCTTATGGATTACAAGTAGTGTTTTGAATGTTTACAAAATCATTCCAACTTTAAAATATCCCAGATTTTATAACTGCCATGTTAATTTTTGAAAAGGGAAGGACTTGCAACCAACTTTGTTTCTAACGTGAAGGTTCAGTCTTGGTGTGTAGTCCAGAAGTAAGAATGGGAATGTTCGAGGTCTCTAGCAGAATGACCGAGCCTGTGAACCAGACCTAACTAGTCCTCGACATGAGGCCACAGCGGAGTTTCCTAACATTTTGAAACCAGTGTAGCTATTACTTTTCTTAAAGTATAAAAAGTAAATCTGGGAAATCTGGAAAAGTCTTCTTGACTACTGGAGGGGTTCAAAGTACAGACTAAGAAAATTAATGCGCTAAACAAACTTTTATAAACTGCAAATCTTCCCCCCCGCAACACACACATACATTTAAGGTCACACACAAAGACACAAAAGCAGTAGGGAAACTTCTTAGGAAGAAGATTCTCAAGGGAGAAGGAGGAGGAGGCAGAGTAATGTGAGGGTAAAAATGACAAAAGCTCATTTTATGAAAAGGTCAAAGAAATACAATGAAAGTATTTTAATTAAGCTAAATGAGTATTTGCGGTTTACTTCCTTACAAATGAAAATGAAGCTTAAAAAATTAAGACTTAACCTCAACTTTATCAAAATAATGCCTTTTCCATCCCAATCATAGAATATCTCTTAATCTGTTCCTGAGGTTGACAGGTTCTTTCTGTACACATAAGGGGCTGGGACCCTAACAATACCCAGTTATCACTTTATGTTCCATGGCAAGGACAATTTACCTAATCACATTTTGGGCAGTAATGATCAATGTGAACTCCTTGGAGTCTTTCGTCTTTTGCCTTCTGGTTTATTTACTGTTAGCTGCTTCAGCACCTGAAGCAGGTCCAGACATCTAAGGAGCAAACCTCCACAGACATCTGTCAAAAACAGTTCTGTCACTTCAGAGACTCTATATCAACCACCTAGAACTAGGCCAGCCTAATCTCTCCCCATCCTGAAGCTCAGGGACATTTGCAGAAGAGGGGGCAGTAAGAGTGTAAGAGCAAAAGGATGGGAGGAGCAATGATTTGCAAGATTCTCCACACTAGTTAGGGCCGAAGCAATCATAATTGGACTTTGCATGCCCTGCGCAATGTCCAACACACTATTGACCTCACAAAGTCTAGCATCTGCTAAAGGCACCAAGATCCTCGGAGGCAAGGGATCGACAGCCACAGTAGTGTTCCTATGCTTAAGGGGAACACGGGAGAGGGTTCAGGGAAAAGCCACTAGGTCCTTGTACGTCATCGAAGAGGAGGATCCAGAGGAGAGTCAGGCATGCACAATAAAGGACTCTCTGGGAATTGGGAGGGAGGCACTGGGGGATGGGGAGGGAGAGGTGGGGGGAGGGGGAGCAGGGGGTTCGGGGGGGAGGAGGAGGGAGGGAGGGAACTGGTGTACCTATTAAGTTTGTATGAGCGGAAATAATAAAGAATGTATATATAAAAAAAAACAGTTCTGTCATGTGCAGTCTTTGTCCAGCATCCCACCCACACTGGGGTGTCTCTCCTCTGAGAGATACTGGTACTTGTCCACATCGGCAATACTGGTGTGGAACCCAGTGCAATCTGATGTACACAGAACATGGGGCATACACCTGCCATGACCCTCAGGGTCAACTTCTAAGTAACATGATGTAAGAAGAAAACAGAATCCAGAGTTGAAAAATCTCACAAAACTTCCCTGGCAGGTATTTACCTTTGCAGACCTGACACACAGACGATGAAATTTTGTACAATAAATAGGTTCAATTCATTATTTCAAATATGGAACACATATATATTATGTAATCATGTATATCGTTGAATAAGTAGGTAGATAGATATGATCTGTTATTAACACTAAATCTAATAGCACACCAGCTCTTGTAACTTGGTTTCATGAATTTTGCATAAATGTTCATGACTTGTCATATATTTTGAAGAGAAATTTAATTTAACATTAATAGAAATACTGCATCCATTATTTTGTGAAAAGTAATTTTTAATTAAGGGGATATTAAGATCACACAGATTTCCTTCACTTAAGAAGCAACAGATGAATGGTTTTTACTAATTAACTAAAAAAAGATATCCATGTGAAGTATAATGAGTATAAATGCCTAAGTATTGATAGTATTGTACAAGTATGAGTTTGAAGTATGATGTGAAGTGCATGCTCATCTTTCATATGATGAAAATATAAACACATAAATCAATGCAAAATTTACATTTTTTTCTGAGGACTTTAAACCCATGGGTATACATAATGAGGAAGTAATAAAATTTATTGTGGAGACTAGGCAAGTGACCTGTTCCAGCATAGAAATTTTCCCACTGTGAGTAAGAAACTCAACTAAATATATGTAAATCTAGACAAGATTTACAATTCAACAAAAGTCAGAATTAATGGCTCTTGAATCAATCCCATGAAAAAAACATTTCTCTCTATTATCCAAGACACTATTAAAACACTTATATGGTCAAAACACTTACATTTTAAAACTAAGTCTCTAGAAAAGCAATGCACCATTAGTAGTATTTATCCAAGTTCTTTCTAATATATATATAGAAAAATGATTCCCAAATTATAAGCAGAGAAGCATTAAAGGATTACCTAACCATCCAGAACTGAAAATGCCTGAGTTTTTGTTATGTTTTCAAGTCTAGAATCACTAAGGGATCTGTACATAGTGCTGTGATGGTGTTACTTCATAGCTGTAGGAGATATGGAAGCAATAGGATTGATTTTTTAAAGGGAAGAGTCTGAAATAATAAATAACAATAAATCATGTGTTAAAAATTTTAAGAAGTACAGAAAATAAAAAAGGAGGCCATCAAATTACCACAGCTCAATGTAACTAAATATAAGTTTAGCAAATCTAAGGTTCCTTCTCTTTTTCTCTCTTTGGAACCAGTTCAGTGAAACAGTGACTGATAACATTTACAGAAAAGTTAGTTTTCTGACATCTTGTTTCAAGCAAAGAGTGAGTTAGCCAAAGGAACTCAAGAGCTCATGTTTTCTATGTGGAAAGGAAATAACCAGAATTAATCAGCAAAACTCTCCCAGGAACAACCTTACTACAAGTACGGCTTTAGTCGATGGATAACAAAATAATTTTGGATTCAGGGAAAAATACAAGTTTCAATTATCTTGCAATGAACCAAAGGCACAAGTAAGCAGAATACCAGACATGGGTATCCTCATCTGTGAACACTTCAGGCCATTCGTGAGCTAAACAGAAATGTCGGAAGTAGCTGCTGTTCCGAATTATCAGTGCAATTAAAAGCGTAGGTAATAAGAGCTGACTGGGCTGACTCTGCCTCCTCAGTCGGCTCAAACCAACAGAGCGATCTCAGTGCCTTGTCCACTTAGAGTCAAATCCACTTTCCCTGCAGACTCCAGAAATGTACGGGAGAGATCATTATAAGGTGAGCTTGTCAGTCACTCACCACTACAAAATGAAAAGCCACAGTAGAAATTTTCTAGGTGAAAATATACAAATGATTTTTTACTATCAAGTTTTATCTTCCTTTCCTTTGAGTTAGCAATGTGATTTTAAAAAATCATAAAATATGAACTTAGCCCAAACAGTAACTGTTCATATGAAAAGTTCAGCTTGAAATATGGTAAAAATACAGGAATGCCAACATTGTTTTGGTTAGTCAGTATATGGCAATAAACCTTGCATAATAATAATCAGAACTATTTTGAAAAAGTACTAGAAAATGTTTTGAGATATGTTAAATTTTTTTAAAATTATTGTTATTAAATATAACTAGCATTTCATATCATGATCATAATGTCTATCCTTGCAAGTTTAATTTAGTTATTCTATAATGTGCACGTATTTCAGGTATCTTATTAAACACAGCACTGCACACACCTTGGTCATTTATAAAAGCACTACCTTGAAAGGCAGATGCTATCATCCTGCTCACAAGTGACACCCCACCCCAGAGAGGACATGTGACATATTCAAGAATTGCGCAGCCAGACCTTGAGCCCTGACTCCAAACCTGTATCCTTTCTCCTTCAAACATACTGTTCTTTTAGACTGACATCCGAGTTAGTCTTCATCTTCAAATTTCCAGAGCTCTCCTTAGGACCAAGACACCACCTGCCTATTTTCCCTCTCTTAAGTCAGCTTGGGTCCATCTATTGGAAACTGGAGACTTGGAAGAAGGAAGACGTCTTGTGGTTGGCTTGGGTAACAAACTGATCTGAGCTTGTCTGTAGTGCCAAATGTATTTTACAGTATAGCTCCAAGGTTCATACCTGGATTTATGGTGGGGAAAAAAGAACATTGTGAAAGGAAAAAAAAAATTTCCGGGAGGTGGAGGGAGGGAGGGGACTGGTGTACCTGTTAAGTTTGTATGATTGGAAATAATACTAAAAATAAATAAATTAATTAATTTTAAAAAACTTTCCTGCAATCTACCAGTTTATCCATTCCCTATTATTTTCTATCACTGGTAATTTTTAAATCTATTCAAAAGTAGCTGAAATAATTGTAATGTCTTTTTTTTTTTAAGTAGACTTATCCAGTTGCAGACACAGAAAATTCACGTTGGAAAGAATCAAAAGGACCCAAGTGTGACAAGTGAGGAAGGTAAGAGCAAGAAGAGAGTGAGACACGACCCCAGTCATACAGCTAGCTGGTGGCAGAGCGAGGAGCCTACACGGTCAACTGACACTGAGTGGCAGTCCCAGTCCCACAGGTCCCACGGCGCAACTCTCTCCACCCCAACTCGCCACATCGCTTTTCTCTTTTAAAGTGAAACAACTTCCTTTCATTTCTTTTTTTTTAATAAATGCTTTTTCCATCATGAACACTTTTTTTTAATTATTTATTCAATTGTGCATGTATGTGTGTGTGCGTGTGTGTGTGTGTGTGTGTGTGTGTGTGTGTGTGTGTAGATTCACGGGCAAATTCGGGAACCACCATGGACACCTCCACCTCCTCTTTGTTTACACTGCCCGGGGATTCACAGGCTCCGCCCTACCAGGACCAGAAACGCAGGCCGCTCCCGCTTCCGTGTGGCGTCTATACGTGGGGTCTAGGATCTGAACTCAGGACCTTCCGCCTGCAAGGCAGACCTGAGCCACCTTTCCAGCCCCTCATTTCTTGATAGGTAGCTGAATTTGCCATCATCTTCCTCCCTTAAGCAGATGTGCATTCTTATTTTGGCACATCTGAATCTCCCAAGTCTGTCATGAAATTTATCGATGAAGTGTCCGTCAAATGACAAGCAATCAGTGGAAAAACATTTGAAGAATCAACGTGTCCAATGGTACCAAGAATCTTCCTCTAGAGACGACATGACGGTTTTCACACATGTGCTGGTTAAGGGAGGTTAATTACAGTGTAAGCAATACTTTTCAAAAAAAAAAAAAAAAAGCGAATCAGGCTTTGTTTATAGTACAACCCTTACGTACAGACTTTGAAAGACTTCAGTGGTCAGCACTGGTCAAATTCAACTGCCGGAATATTGTGGGCCACACGAGACCTTACATTTCACTGGTCTAGGTATGTGGAGCTGCGTGGTCAGGAGCAACAGGTCCTGGTTTCTTTTGCATAAGAGCAAGGGTCACATCCGGATCCTGGGGGACTCTGCACTGACACAACAGCAGCAAAAGCAGCAGCAGTGTGACTGCGGCAGAAATGCAGGATTATGATTTATCAACAGCCAAAGGGGATACATCGCACAAGGACGTCTAAGAGAGCGCTGACGGGCATTCAGCCGGCGACAGAGACATTTAAGAATGGGAATCAAAAGTAATCTGATGCTCCTCGTGTGTGTGTGTGTGTGTGTGCGCGCGCGCGTGCACATGCAGCTGTGTATATAAGAACTAGAGGTCTGCACTGGGCATCTTAATTAAACTCCACCTTATTTTAGACAGGCCTTTAATTAAACTTGAAGTCTATCAAAGTGGCTGGTTCTAAGCCCCAATGATCCATCTGTTACCACTGCCCCCGCGCTGGCGTCATAGATACATGCCACCACGCAGCTTTCAATGGAGTGCTGCATCTGAACTCAGGTCGTCATGTTTCAAGCACTTTACCAGCTAAGCCATCTCCACAGTCTCCTCCTGTGCTTCTTAAGATTTTAATGAGAACTGTTAAAGACAGTGAAATACTTTATAAACAATGAAGTTACATGAGGTCAGGAGCTCTGCCGAGGTTCAGTTTTGCTATCCTGCATGTGGGTCTCGCTGATTAACATATGCCAATTATTTCCAAGCACTAACTTGTCAACTATTTTTGCTTAATAGTCTGTATTCTACATTGATTTATTTTACAATATGACCTGAAATTAATGTTAGTTTTGCCAGTAAAGTCACAGATATCCTTTTATCTCATATTTGTAAGAAATAAGAATAAAGGATTGTGGAAGTGCAGGTGAACTGCTTTATACATCAGGATTACACTTTTAGTCTTTGACTTATTACAGTTTTTATATATGTCTATGGAGCTTCATTTGCATGTTTTGTTATCAGTGAGATCCAGGAAGCAGTATAGTAAATGGTTCTGCACTTCTAGAGTCAAACTGCCCTGCTTTAAAGCTCAACCGGATCACCCCTTGGACTCACTCATCCCTATCATGACAGTGGAATAAATGAGGGTTCTACACAGTCTATTCATACAAGTGGGCACACAGGAAGTACACAGAACAGTACCTTCATGTATCGAGTCTTCAATAAATGTCATTATATGGATGTCATTAGAAAGAATTATATTAAGTGAAGTATCCCAAACCCAGAAAATTAAGCGCCGTATGCACTCCCTAATAGGTGGCTCCTAGTACCAAACTCACCCAGCCCACATTGAGACACTCAAAAGTAAACCTATGTAACACAGTAATTGCAAGGATTATGAACAAGAGAGATGGGTTAGGAGGGCCACACCAGAAACAAGGAGAGAGGAGACCATGTTATAGCAGAGAAAATAGGCCTCCATCAAGGTCTGCAAGTAATGAGAAACCTGGTTAAGTTCACAGACGTTCTTTCCTGATCTCACCAGAAGGGGAGGGCATATAGTCTAGCAGATAAAAAGTAATCATTTTGCAAATGGGTGATGGACCCCTCCCTCAGTGAGGTTTCCTACTCTTATTACATCTACCCTTGAATGTGCTATTACAACAAGACTCCAGTTTAACAGCTTTTTGTCTCTGGCCAGGGGGTGACATACAGTGCCCAGCAGAATGGAGTGAAGGGAATTGCAGGAGCAGCAAAACTGCAAAAGAAAATCAACAAACCACAATCCAGAACTTCAGAGACTCTATATCAATCACATAGAACTAGGACAGCCTAATCTCTCCCCATCCTGGAGCTCAGGGACATTTGCGGAAGAGGGGGCGGTAAGATTGTAAGAGCAAAAGGATGGGAGGAGCAACGATTTGCAAGATTCTCAACAATAGTTGGGGCCAAAGCAATCATAATGGGACTTTGCATGCCCTGCGCAATGTCCAGCGCACTGTTGCCCTCATAAAGTCTAGCATCTGTTAAGGGCACCGAGACCCCTGGAGGCAAGGGATTGACAGCCATAGTAGTAATCTTATGCTTAAGGGGAACAAGAGAAAGGGCTTATGGAAATGCCACTGGGTCCTTATATGTCATCGGAGAGGAGGACCCAGTGGAGAGTTAGGCATACACAATAAAGGACTCTCTGGGAATTGGGGGGGAGGCACTAGGGGAAGGGGAGGGGGAGGAGGGGGGAGGGAGGGAACTGGTAAAAAATTTTAAAATGTATAATTAAATTTTTAATAAAAAAAAGAAAATAAATTTTAGTTGAAAAAATAAAAAAAAAGAATTTAAAAAAAAATGTCATTATAATCACACAATGTCTATGTTAAAAGATATTTCAGATAATGAAATACATTATATGGTAATGAAATAATGAATAATGAAAAACAGAAATTACATAATACAGAAATATTATGACACATTGCATTTCAAATGTTCACTGCTTTTATTAACTATAAAATGCCACTGTGTTCCTCAAGTTGGGAGTTCAGGTCGATGTGATCAATTGAAACACTAATGGCTGTCCACTAACAAAGTCCAGACATCCCAACGCAATCGCAGGCCGCTCTCCGATCACCCCTTGTTTGTGCAGTTAGCCTCGAGTGCCAACTTCTGCTTCCCATTCTTCTTCAGCGTTCCACTATCCTGGCCATGAACGTAATTGCACCCACAGACGCCCACACTCACTCCACTTAAGCTCACGCTTTTCCCCAGACAAACCATCTCTCGCTCATACTTCTGAGTCTTCTCCATAGAACTCATATGACCTAAAGCCTCTTCCACCTTTCCCTTCAACAAGAGCACAACTTTCAAAGTGGCAAACTAAGAATAAACCAGATTGCTTCAGTAGAAGAATGAATAGGCAATCTGATAGTAGCGGATAGCTAGGAACACTACACAGACAGTCCTCCTTATAGTGTAAATTATTCATTTATTTAGTATTTACTGTTTTTCTACGTTGTGTTTTAGATTCTGAAAGTTTACACACAAACCCTTTTGATTCCATGAATGATACAAAGTTTTTTAATCGGTTTGGTTAATAGATTTTTTTTACTTTAAAAATCCCACCTTATGAATTGGGGTGTATGTTTAATGAGATCCATACACAGTAGATTCTCACCAGAAGCTCCAGCAGGCCGGCTCGCAGGAGTCCCGTCTCTACACACTGCTATGCCATCATGTACGAGTCCACACTGAGCGGCATCGTACAGTTCTGCTGGTATTAAGCATAGCATGTTCCCTGTTTCTTCCTAACATGAAATTATTTCTACTAATGGCCACTTAAAGAAAATTATGAAAATAGATTTTACAGTTAGAAGATCTTGAAGAAAAACTGACTTCTGCTTAATTGTTCAGCAGTCGTGCGGGCATCGTGAACGAGTCAACGACATTGTTGAAAAAGGAGCGAGTCGGTGGAGAGCATGCCCAAGTCCCTCGCCAGCAGTGGGTGCGCGTCTGTCTTTTCTCTTTCCTAAACCAGTCAGAGCACATTCCGAAAAGCATTTAGACACTACTGTGAGATGAACACAACATGGCCACGCTCCCAAATTGTATGCGCAAGTCACGTGTATGATGCTATCGGGATGTTTCTATTCTGTTTGCACTCAAGCGACATGTGCTCGAACGGAGCAAAACACTGCAGGTAAAACTGCCGCGGCCTCACACGCACCAAGACGGCAGCACGGGGGGCCCGTGACAGCGGACCCTGGAGCCTCTCAGATGGTCAACTCGATCTCATTAAAATGCCAGCTCCGCCTAAAACTTCTGGATGAAGCAGTAAAATAAATTAATTTTAGAGAATCTGAATTCAGAGTAGACTTTATCAAATAATGTGCACAGCCAAATAAAAAGGACAATTTAAAAAAAACATTTCTGATGTAAACTAAAATGCAAAGCAGGACATCACTAATCACACAAAGACACATCCCAACGCAAGTGAGAGCCATGAATTTTAATGTGATGGAGTAACGCAGAATAGTCACAACACCTGAAAAAAATTACAATTTTCAATAAAGTGTTTCAAGCATGTCAAATAAACAGCCATGTTATTCCTAACGAAAGGCAGGCACATACCTAAGAATTTGATTCTCTCTTACTAAACTTGACATTGAAAAATTGAGAAAATATTAACCCATGTATTGTTTAAGTTATTGTCTGTCACAGATGCGGGTGTCAACTTGGCAGGGGGAAAAGCTTGGAACTCGGGACACATTTGAAAAGAACTGGTAGGTAAGTTCAAAGTAAGCCTGCAGGAGATTGCCTGATTGGCAGGAGACCCAGCCCACGTGGGTGGGACTCGCCCCTGAGCAGATGGATAAGATGGAGGGAGCTGACTGGAGAACTTAGCATCCTTCTGCGTACTTAGCCCTACATGACTGGCCTGGCAAATAAGGATTGTCCTTCTTGGCAGTCCTGTGGATTTGGTGTAGCCAGTTCCCTCTGCTCTTGGTGTTGATGTAGACTTTCCTGCCAAGCTGAACAAGGATCTGTATCCAGACTATCATAAACCAGAAGAAAATCCTTGTTTCCTTAAGCTGTTTTCTATGGATTTATCAGCAACAATGCAGGCTAACTGCTACACTGTCATAGCAGCATGGTATTTTATCAAATGGTTGTTTTACTTTAATGAGCTAATAACTTCATTTTTCTCCACTTTCATTTCGATTATTATGTGTACAGCAACAGAGCCACGGAAATAAAAGCTCTTTGGCATCTCACTCACTTCAAGAGCACCAACAGAAGCCACGCGTTTGTGCGTTACTGCCCTGTGTATCACTGATTCTGAGCCACAACTTAACAGAGGCTGTTAGCAAACTCAGCTAACTGCTTCCCCCATGGTAGACACTCAGTTGTGCACTGAATGTAAATGACCCTCCGAGATATTTCCAGGAAAAGTAAATGCAATTTTGGAATGAATGAAAAGTGTGGTTTAAAATTAAAATTGATTTTGAAAACTAGCTCCAACTTTGCTAGTCTTTGAGGGTTAGGGCTGTTTTAGTTTGTTTTCTGTTGCTATGATAAAGTGCTCCCACAACAGCAACTTAGGAAAGGGTTCATTCTGGCTCACAACCTGAGGGTGCAGTCCATCTGCCAGGAAGCCACAGGGGCAGGAGCTTCAGGCAGATGTCACAGCACATCCTCAGTGACGAGAACACCCATGAATAAATACCTGCTAGTGCTCAGCTCTCTCGCTCTCGCTCTCTCTCTCTCTCTCTCTGTGAGTGGTGTGTTCATGTCTGTATGTGTGTGTGCATGTAGGTGGACACACATGAGTCCACGTGAATGTTCGTGCACATGCAGGCGCCAAGGGCAGCCCTGGGACCCACAGCTCACTGGTTAGCTGGCTTGTCCTGGGCTTTCTAGTCTCTGCCTCTTCAGGCTGGAATTCCAGGCACGCCTGCATGCTCGTCTAGTTCTTTGGGTGGGATCTGAGGATCAAATTCTGGTCCTTCTGCTTTATGTGACAAGCGTTTTATCACTGCACCACCTCCCGCATTGACTTTCTATGTTCTCATCCATCCAGGACGCCTGCCCAGGGAATGGGCCCCCAAATGGATGACATGCACCATGGTAAGGCACCGGGGACAGAGCTGCTAGGACAGAGTTTCATCTACTAAGATGGGAACATACCTAGATGTGGTAAAGTTGGGGAACAAAACAAGGCGCTCCTTTTCATACATGTGCATAGTTTTCAAATAAAAACGTAGAGGAGAAAACTGAAACTTGAAACTCAGAATCCAGGTCTGGGCTAGAAATGGAAATGTGAACTCTTGCTGTCCTGGGTTTGAGATGCCAAGAAATATATAACACTATAATGCAATGACTGTCTCTCTGTGACAGACAATTGTATTTTGAAGGAAAGTTTTAAATCCTATTGCAATCTTTTCTTCTCCCACACCCTCGGAAGCGTGGACTACCAGGATGCCGCAGAAGATAGGAACCTTCGGCAGCATCTGCTGACGGCCTTCTTTGCCTTCCTGATCCCTCCTATACAAGAGCTTCTTTCAAAACACTGCCCAGTGTGAGCGCAGCTGAAGATGCCAGAGCGTGAAAGCAGGGCTGGTATCATGGTCTGAATGTGACTTGTCCCCCACGGGCTCATATCCTGAATCCTTAGTTGCCTGGGAAGGTCATGACAGTTGTAGCAGGTAGAATCTTACTGGAGGAAGGCACAGGGGTGGGCCTTGAGGTTAGTCAGCCTTGCAGTTTACAGCTTGCAGTTTTTGCTTTCTCAGCCCCCATGATGGATGTGACTCAAGCCGCCTCCAGCTTCTGCCAGCCAGCCATACCTTTTCTGCCATAATGGGGCAATTCTCCCCTCTGGAACCATAAGCTGAATAAATCTCCCTTTCTCCATCAAGATTGAGCCTGAGTGCTGTCTCACAGCAGCGGAACAACCAGCTGAGATTCATAGGGTGTGTCTACGTGCTACCTGAGATGCCACGTCAGTGAGAGAATTTCTTCCTGCAGAAGAGACTCCGCCCAACTGAAGGCTCAGGACCCTCTTCATCTAGTAGTAGGAGGTCAAGAGAAGCCGACAGACAAACTTCAAAAAACACTCTAAGGATTAGACTTAGCCGGTCGTAAGGCTTCTGTTGGTAAAGCAAAGAGCACCACTGTGAGTTTGAGAGAAGCATGCGCATCGATACCAAGTGGAAGCAAATTGCACTTGTCCGGCTGTTGCCTGTGCTTCCAAAGCAAAGCCTGCTTCTCTTTTTATGAAACATCAATGGACTCAACTTACATTACACGCGTATCAATTCAATGTTTCATACTACTGCCACATAAATTTATTTGAAAAGTTATATTTACTGGATTTGTAATTTTTCAGGCTTCATTTAATATACTTCTAAACTCATATACATTGATTTGCATAGTTTACACCACTATTATAAACAATGCTGGAAAGAACATTCTTGTGCTTGTGCAAGAAATTTTTTAACCATATAAATATATCAACAAAACAATTAGGTTGCTAATTCCTAGATTATACACATCCGCAAGTTTTGCTAAGTTTAAACAAACTGTCTTCCTAGTGACCATGCTAATTTATATCTCACAGGTAGTTGATGAGTTGTTGGTGCCTCACAGTTGCGTTCTTGCTAGCCTACTGAGATGCCATGGTGTCTTGCTGTGGCTTTGATTCGCATGATCCTGACAACTCTTTCTGTGAAGCGCTTATTTAGTTCTGAAGCAGTTTGGATTTGGTGAGATAACCTGCCATGTCGTTCCAGGCTTTAGTGTCTAGTGTAGGTCTGTTCACAATAAAGCCAGAAAGAGTCTTCTCCTGAATTCCAGAAATGTAATGGTGGTGGCTCTGGGGAGACCTCAACATCCTCCCCTTGGAAATCGCCTGGTTCTGAGCTCCCGGGTTAGTCCTGTCCGGGTTAGTCCTGTCACAAGGCCTGAAGCCAGGATAAATGACCAAGACAGAAGACAGATGGTAGGAAGATGGCAAGTGTCAATCACGTCGCAGCCTACTGCTCAGGGGCAGTCAAACCAGTGTGCATTCAGGTATCAGAGGAAAGGGCAGGTGCTCAGAAATGCAAACAGCTCTTTTTCTCTGCGTTTCTCTTACTCTCAAGGGGAAAACTCGTATTTTACTGACTTCACTTCTTCTTCGGGGTCTCCTAGTTTGTCTAATCTCCTTCCTGACTTACTCTGTGCATCCTTACCACTCTCTAATGCATACCTGAACACACAAAATCTTAGCAAACACGACGAGAAGTGAAGACATGAAGACAGGGATATCAAATGCAATGGGAAACAGCAGTCAGGGCGGGGGTCGCCTTGCTGACAGTTTGATGAAGGATCAGGGGATCAACTGTGCCTCTGCCATCAACAGAGGTAAGAAAGGTTAAATGACTTGCAAAAGCAAGACGCTTCACTGAGCGCACAATATGTGTCTGAGAAAATAGGTTTTAAGCAGAGGTAGATAACTTTGCATATTAGTTATGGTCCATTCTAATGCAATTGGGAAAATGGGAAAAAGTATTTATAACAATATGTCTATCAGTAGAAATGAATCATAAACACTAGCTTCAAAGCTCACTCCATGTAATAAAACATAATTCCTTCAAAATGCTGTTTTCAGAAAGCTCACAAATTTGACCTAATATTATTTCTGGACATCTTTAAAATATTCTGTCATAGAAATATCTTGCTATAGATACTTCTAGATTACACATTTTGATGATACTGGAACCACCCCAAAATTTAGCCTCTTATGACTTTTATGCTATAGAATCACACTGTCCAACAGAAATGTCTATGAAAATGGGAAGTCTGCTAGCTAATATGGCGGCCACTAACCACACAAGGTCATTAACGTGGCAAGACTGAGGAGGCGGAGTCTTGCTGGTGGAAGTACATCACTGCGGCGGACATGAGGTTTGACAACCCAGCCCGACTTCCAGAATTTCTCTCTACTTTCTCAGTATGACTCCAAGGTAATTGCCGACCTCCTGTTCCTGCTGCGATACCCTTGCCTGATATCATGATGGACTTTAGACACTCTGGGACCATAAGCCAAAATCTGAGGCCCTTTCTCCTCTCAGTTGCTCATGTCCAAGGTTTGATCCCAGCAAGAGAAGAGCAGCTGGAGCCTTGCGCTCTTGTTATCTCTGCTGGTCACGCAGGGTGATTCAGCTGCTTACGTAACGGTCAGCCCAGGCTCCTCTGCGGCAGGGCGGAGCGTCTAATTCTGTTTCTCCACATGGAAATGCAGTGTTTCCGTGCCCGGTTAAGACTCTAGCCAAACTGACCACTGGGTGTCTAACCCATAGTTGAACTCACGCCTGGTTCTGCTTTCTTGTGATCCTCTCCTAAAAGCTAGGCCTTTTTTTTTAAAGAGGAGCCTGTTGAAAATAATTTGGTGATGTATCCTCAAAATAAAATGGCTCTGCGCCCCACAAATTCACAGCACCGCTCACTCCAAGAGTCCCAGATATTTGATTGTCTTGATGAGCCAAAGAAAACAAAACTAGCTCCGAAAGTATCTTCAGAAATACTAGGAAATTATAATATGGACAGGAAGAATTGAAGAATCCAGTGATTAACAGATTCTAAGGGTGAGATAAGCATTAGGGGCCTAGCTATAAAAGGCCTGTGCTTCAGAGAGATGACAATCTTAGCTGTTTCTCATAACTTTAGTTTTAATAATTAACCACAGTACAATTTACCATTAAAGTTTTACTTGTGGTTCATGAGATTTTGCAGTCAACACGACTCTGTAAGCCATTATGCTACCAGCTTAAAACTCCAGAAATTCAGGCAGCATGCAGAGCTCAGAGCTTGTGTCCTGTGACACAGAAACACATACTGTCACCTCTCTAACAGCGAGAGATGCTTCACTCCTAACGACAGTGAAGAATATCCCAAAAAGCCATAATTACATGGAAAATCCTTGAGAGTGAATGAGGAAACCCAAAGTATGCTCAAGGAGAAACAAGGCCCTCAAACCTGCAAATTAATAGAAACCTGAAATTAATAGAAAAGACAAAATGTACAATGGCAGAATTTGAAACCAAAAAAAGGTAGATGTTAAAAAAAATGCAAAGGATCCCCTAATTTTCAAAACAAGTCAGTTTCACAGTAAAGAATACGCCTCATGTACAGGTGCGAGTGGGTCTCGGTTGTGTTTCTAACTGTCATTTGCTTGTTCGTCTTGACTGACTTGAAAGGTAGCATAAAGAGTGGCGTGTGTGAGGAAAGGTCCCGCGGCATCTGGAGTGGACACCAGCTTGTCTAGGGGGACAGGACACAAGTTCAGCGTCACACTGTCTTGGCTCAAACCTTGGTTTGGCCTCTCTTGTCTTGGTGTCACTAGAGAATCGTTCTCCTTCTCCTGCCTCTGTTTCCTCTATTGAGGAAGACTAAGGTGTCCAGCCGAGGTGGTGGTCAAGGACTGCGCTGAAACGCCCAAGGCACTGGCCTAGGACCCTTGGTCTCTAGAGAGGAGGCTCGCTGGGGTCTGGGGAGCAGAAGATAGGAAATAAAAGAAGCCCACGCAGCTGGAGCGTAACTGGGCAAGCAAGAAGCGCTGGGCGACTGCAACAGATGCATTCCGTGCTGAAAACAGAGGGAGGGGCTGGATGGCCCCGAAGCCCATCTTAGTTCTGAGACCACGGTCCATAAGAACACTTTTCCGGGAGACAGATGAGAAGAGCTCGTGGGGAGCAAAGCTTTGCTCGCTTGTCTTAGCCGGGATTTTCTCAGTGAAATGCAGCTCAGAGCATCTCTGCGCCTGGCCCGTGACTTCTCCCGCCAGCTGAAGCAGATCCCTGCTTCCCCTGCTGTTCTTCACCATCATTGTGCGCCACCTTGATGCCACTCTGTGAAGGAATCACGGGAAGCCCCTCCCCGCCTTCCTGACACTCATCCAGTGACAGAGAGACCCTGAATAAGAAGCAAGTCTTTCGGCAAAATGCCTCTCCAACTCTACCGAGAGGAACCCCCAAACCTGTTGGCCATGGCTGAGAAAGCTGCAGTCCACAGTGGGGCGAGGGGACGGGCACCCCGCTTCAAGGCTGAGGCCTGCTGGCACAGCCTCTGGCGGGCAAAGAAAGGGCTCCTTTCAGACGGCGGTTAAAAAGAAACCCGGACTCGCGATGGCTCTGAACGCCTGTGTGTAAGCAAAACCACAGAATAGCTGTGCCCACTTTGTTTCCGTTAGCTTCTTAAGACACTTCTATGCATGTTCTCTTTACAGGACAGACGCGGGCTTTGGCTCTCCCCGGCTGCCCCATCTGAGCGTGGAAGACTCGGAGCTGCAGATGCGAAGCCCTCTGCCTACTTGGCTGTGTCCAGACATCTTGAGCCCTGAGCGCGACGTGTTGGAGCAGTACGGGAGGGTTCACGGCGGAGGGAAAAACGTACTCCCGGGTCCAGAAAAAACAAGAAGCTTCATAAACAGCCACATATTCTGGAGCTGCTGCAAATTCATCTCAGAGTAGTGAACTGCTTGTTCACAAGACGGTCAAAGATACAGTTCAATGCCCTTCCAAAATACACTGGACACACTCAGCATGTTAGAAACATAAGTAAATAGCAATTAAAAATAAATTATAGCTCATTTAAGAGGACTACTTGTGAGTCGATGTTAGAGATGTAGCATATGTGTACAGATCCAGGGAAGACTTATACTCACTCGTAGAAATAACCGCATAGTTTCTAACAAACCTAAAAGATTAGTCTGCTCCCAATAGAAAACAGATTTTTTTTCCCACCAATAATCTCAACCTCTGATTCTATTTGAAAAGCCTGGTCAAAGTCGGAGCTGCCGTACACATGTGGCTTTGACGCCACCTACGCTCCTGTCCCAATGCTTGTGGCTTGGACCCGCCCCTCCACAGCTCTGCCTCTTTGCGGTCTGTGTGTGAGACCCCCTCTCCTGACTCGCTGCACTCCCCTGATCCACAAACAGACTTAGATATGAAAACAAACAGTTACCTGCCTGTAATTGGTTTCTAACAGCTGCGCTGTTGTAGTACCTTCAAGCCTGGCTCAAGTCTCTGTCCAGGCCAGCTTCCTGTTGAGTTTGGGTCGGGGGAGGGGTGAGTCTTTAGCTTTTCCCCTACCATTTAGGAGTCTTGACTGTCCGCCAAGATAATCAGTAACTCTGGCATATTTAATAGCTGCACAGTTTATGAACTGAAATAGGTATCTTATTTTACCCCCACCCCGATGAATTAAATTTAAACAAACATACACTGGATTTTAGTTTTCTAGGCTGCTGGAACTTTAAACCAAGTGCAGAATAGTCTTCCAAGAGAAAGCTTTACTTTTATGATTGCTTTAATGTGAAGCATAATACGACTACATCAATAGATTAACATGTTAGACCAAATACAATTGGCTAATATTAAACTATATAAACTAGCCTTATAATGTCACCTGAACTCTATGAAATAAATAAAACAGTTACAGGTGCCACTCCCACACTACAATTGCAGCTCCCTCTGCACATCAGAATAAGAACTTGAGACCCAGCATTTTAACATTCCTGTGGAAATCAAATGTATTTTAAGTATCATCTCTGATTATTTAATCAGACACTTGCATTTTGCCCTGGCTAATTTTGAAGGCTGATAATATTTTACTCATAAAAATAATTGTGCACCTGTTGTGATGGAAGCTAGTTAAACAAATGTTAATAGGAATGTAACTCTTTTGCTTTAAGACCAAGACCACGAATCTCATTTTATTACGTGAAGCATGTATTTAAGGGCATGGAATGGATCTCATTTGGAATCTGATCTCTTTTCACAAAGCTATCTACGAATATTGTGAAAACAGCCCAAGGGGAACTGACACTGGATGTGTCTGCCGCACTAACCTCAGGTGGAGTTTCTCTTTCCCATTTCCAACCTGGCTCTTTGGCCTTCCTCTAGCTCTTGGCCAAACCACTTTAATGATACTGAGTCATTTCAGTGAAACATGTCTACTTTTCTTACTGGTTCATGATCAAAGGGACATGAAGAGAGGCCCCCGCCACTCCACCCTCCTGCACATCTCTCACTTTCAGGCCCTTTCAGCAGCACGATCTTTTCAGCACCCAAATTCTCTGGCTTTAGAAACTGCTGGACAATCATGGAGTCAGACTTGGACCTGTTCTCTGTGGTTTCTGTCATTTTGTTCACCCTGCTAAGAGCTACCAACTTGGGTCTATTCATCCCACTTCCAGCGGCAATCAGTGCCTGAGTGCTAGAAAGAGGCTTGAGGAAAAGTCATTTAGCCGAAGTTAAACTAGCTAAATTGTGAGCTGAGCCGTAGCCGCCTCCCGTTGACTCCCCGAGAAGGCGGTGGCCTGTTGGTTCATCCTGTGGAAGGCTGTATTTAGAGAGTGATTTTATTTCATAGCACCTAAACTTTGGAACCCTATCCTTTACAGTGTTGGGCCCATGCTAATTTTATCCTGGTTACTGCAATCCAACTTTACTACCAGGGTTCAGAAAATGAGTGCATTTTTTAAATGACCTAAATTCTCTGCAGTTTTCTTTTTCAATAGTTTAATGCAGACATTTGGATTGAAGGGGAATCACAAATAAACGGAATAATTGCATCAAATTTCTTCAGTGCATTAAATATGCACTCAGTGGTAATTACCAACAGTAGCAACAAATTTAAAAATGTAGAGAATAATGTACAATTTATGCTTATTTCAAGGCCCTTATTCATAAGAACACCATTTGGATGAAAATACACACATTTTATTAAGTGGTTTGCCTGGCATTTTTTTATTCAGATAAATGACCTAAATACTAAGAGTGTGGGAGGTCTAGTACTATGTGCCAGGCCTTTATGTGACATAGCTATTACCCTTTAGAATTTGGTCAAGGGCTGACTCTAAGCACTCCCTTGCGCCAAGGGTGCCAAACATACAGCATTCCTGGGACCATAAATAGCATGAGATTAATACTCTGTTGTGAACTTTTCTTCAAAGAATTATTTTTATATAAATATTATCACGAAAGTATATTTTAAACATACATTTATTCAAATGAAAAAGGCTAAGGTGAAACAGAACAAATAAATATGAATATATTTTAAAATGTCTGTTTCACATTTCATAAAATCTTCCGTGCAAGTTTTAAAACAAATTCATACATAGTAGGTCTCATCTATCACAGTTATATTTTAAAACCTTATGCCACCTAGGTGTGGGGGCTCACATTTGTAATCTCAGCACCCAAAAGCCTGGGTAGGAGGAGGACAACCAGAAGCCTGAGTCCAGCCTAGGCTACAACATAAGTTCCAGGCCAATCTCAACCATAGACAAATAAGACATTTTTTTTTAAAAAAAGTATATATTATATATATATATACACACATACATGGATATCCCATTCTAATAAGAAGACTTTAAAGTTTACTTTACCACTATATGAATAAACCAAAATCAAAATTACATGTAAAAATCTCTTTTAAGTTCTGGGTAAGACAATTTGACCTTAATTAAAAATGACTTGTTAATATCACAAGGTCTTGGAATACGTGGCGCAGCTAACTTGTCTATTGCAGTAAGATGGCAATGATCTACATGCATATTCACCTAATTTACCTGAAGAACATTCTAATTGTCAATAGGTTATGTTTGGCTGAGTCGGCGCTGGCAACGGAAACCATGCAGTCTACATGCTGTGGTAACACCATCTTCTTGGCATGTCATAGATTCCTCTCCAACTTACACATCTAGTCACTTCCTGGGAAATAATTCATGACACAAGTTGCCTGCTTTCTTAAGGTCATGAGCAACACCAATGAATACAGACTTACTTCCTACATTAGTGAGTACCTACTCTCATTTCTGGTCTTCTCTGTCAGGCTTAATGCTCCAGAGGTTCAAATCCTGTGGAGCCAACCTACCACTTGGGATCCGTAGAGGAAACCAGGCTGGAAGTTTTCAAGCCAATGGCCCCGAAAACTCTCAAGAATGCACAGTGAGCTAAACTTAAGTCTATGTCTTGGAAGGAATTTCAATACTCAGCTTTCCTATTGTTTTTGTGTTTCTTTTCTTTTTTGCATATATAAGGGCATGTGCGTGTGTGTGTGTGTGTGTGTGTGTGTGTGTGTGTGTGTGTGTGTGTGTGCACGCGCACAAAAGGGCACTGTGTGTGCATGTGGAGGTCCAAGGGTAACTTAGAGAATGACCCTGGATTGTTCTACCTCCTTCTTGCTTTGCTCCGGGGTTTCCTAGGCTCTGTTTCTAAGGCCAGAAGTGAAACCATCGCCATTTCCTCCCACCATTTTTATAGCATTTTATGTGGGACGTGGGGATCTGAGCTCAGGTCCCTTTTGGCTTTGAAGGCAAAGGCTTTAAACCCCTGTGCCATGTCTTCACCCCTCTCCTCGCTTTCTCTGGTTTTTCTGGGACTGGACAAATGAGGCCAGATGCCCACTCCACGGGGCAGTGCAATCTTTGTGCCAAGCTGAAGGGCGAGTTTCTTTCAGTTTGGCAAACGCCGTTCACCAGGGCTCCTTTCTCTTCTGTTATTGCTGTCTTCCCTCGTTCAACTCACTGTGGAAGAGCACTCAAGAGCAAGTGGATGTGTGAGTGTTAATGGGTCATTTCTAGACTAAGGCTGCAATTTTTAAAAAGAGTTCCTGTTCAAAGAACATTAGCGACTCTAACAGAAAAATTCCCCTCTCGCTTCCCCCCCTTAAGCCTGAGTCTAGCTCATGTCATTAAAGCTTCAGTGTTCTGGATAATTCCATGCAGGGGTGTGCAGAGGACCCACCCACTGCTGTCTCCTAGTACGTGCTCTGGAAGCGCTAATAACCTTCATTCAACTTAAAATCTCGGCTGCAACTAGTGATAGTTTCTCTTCTCTGGGCTGGTTATAATGCTTATTTTCAACACAGCAATGGGAAGAAAAGGTGGAATGTTGTTTTCATGTCACATCAAGATGTATTCCTTTTATCTGGCTATGTCTCAGGTGGACCACGCGTCTTTCCTGCAGTCATTGTGCAGGAATCCTGCATCTGTTTCCACTCCTATAGCTCACTGCTGACCAGAGTTGACACCCTTACACAGTTCTTGCTAAAACTGGCCTTTCAAAAAGGTAATCAACAGGAATATTTTATAATCAGTGGCTATTTTTTAAAACATTATTTATTTATTTATTTACTTATTTATGTGCTGTGTGTATGAGAGAGAGAGAGAGAAAGAGAGAGAGAGAGAGGTCACTGTGTGTCCCTGTGGAGGACCAAGAAAGGCTTTGGGAATCATTCTGGATTGCTTCTACACCAAGGCCAAAGTGCAGACCTCCGCCATTTCTGCCTGGCATTTTTACATGGGACCTGGGATCTGAACTCAGGACCCTCTGGCTCACGAGGCAGAGTCTCAACCCCTGAGTCATCTTTCCAGCCCAAGTGGCCATTTTTTACAACTAAGAATATTTGATAATTAGAACTTCTGGAACCAGATATGATTTAAAAGCTTTATATTTTAATTGCAATAATTAACTATAGAAAAGTTTCAGATTTTTAGTCAATTAACTCAAAATATGATTATGTGGTCAATATAATAATAGCAAGGAACAATTTTAGCCAGTGTTATATTTATAACCAGAACCTGTTATTAAACTTTTGTATCTTCTTTTATGTAAACATTGATTTCACTAATTAGATTCAACTGATCTTTTCCCCACATATCGATTTCTTTTAATCTCAACAAGTTAACAATGATTCTAATGTATCATAATACTTTAGACCTTAATCATATAGTAGGAGATTTTGCCGGTAGCTTTTGTTTGAATTTTAATTAAGTAGACCTTGTGTCTTCTACCTCAAGTGAAGGGAGGTTTTAATTGCTTGTATGTATATCACAGTGACTTCAAAAGAAGGAAAAGATGTTTTATAACAGAGACTACAAAGGAGAGCTTGGAAATGTCTCCATTCATGCAAAGTGGTATAATTAAAAACTATGGATGTTTCTGTATTATAATGCATATATGTTTACAAAGACAGTTTTTTTAATGTGTTGTTAGCAAAAGGAATTCACAAGTTCTACTAAAATTACTGCTGATTACAAGAAGATGGAAAAATATATGAAATTGACTAAATATTTTATTTGAAGGGGAACATTAAATTTCTGCCTTTGTAATTTACTATGTGGTTTACAGCAGTTACTTTCTGTATTACCAGGTCCTGCTGAGGAAAAACACTCCCAAGTTCCACACTTACACAAATATGTACAAAAAACCAGTGGCAAATGATCATATGTATTATTTCGCAGAAAAAGGAGATCGAGGAAATGATGTTGGTATGTATCACTCTCCCAGCAACATATCTCAAACAGGATCATTCAGAGTTTCAAAATATGAACAATAAGCATTGAAAGAATATTGCATGAGACATTTTATTCTAATGAGACAGCAAAAGAAATCCCCAGGTAAAAGAACTTGCTGATGCTACTGGGTTTTAAAAGGAAGATCATTCTCAGGGCTTGAAGTTCCCCCTGACCCACGTCAGAACTACTATACATTGATGAGTAAGGATGCAGGAAGACCTCCTTTATTAATGACGATGCAAAGTGCGCAGCCCCCACTACGAACACCTCTAGCTCTGGCTGCTTGCAGAGGAAACATCTCCTGCAGAACTCAAGGCAGGAGAGGGAAGGAGGTAGCCATCTGAGCACGTGCACATAGTTTGGGCTCTGACTTCAAAAAGAAGGAGTGAGTTGGCATTTCAGAGCACCAACTGGTGGTGTAGAGTACTAACTCTATAGGACACTGTTACATTCAATCCCACCGTTCGGTGTGACGAACACTGCTGAACTATTTCAAGAGCCTACACTATTTATCTTTAAAGATCTATTATTCTTCTCTTTAAAAAATAGCCATGACTTTTGAGATCCTGTGCTTTCCTGCCAAGGTTTATGTTGGTGATCAAAACTAAAAATGAACTCAGGCCTCACAGGCACTTAGTAGCAATGTTACAACGCACTTGTATTGCTGTATTTTGCTGTGTCAGTTTGTTATCTCTTTGATTTTGGGGATAGGATCTCACTATGTTCCCCTGGCTCACTTTGAACTCACTACACTGTCTAGGTTCATTTCGTACTTGTGGCAATTCTCCTTCTTTGGTTCATGAGTGCCAGGGTTACCATGCCCAGTGCAAATCGACATGTGGCATTCCATATTTGCACCAAGCACTATTGGATTCGATGCCGTTTCCAATCTTCATTCTTTCAACACCCTAAGAAAGTCAGAGTGCGTGCTCACCAGCCTCTAACTACGAGGGGTGACATCAGGCTACAGAGCCAAGCCATCAGAGACGAGGTGACATCCACCTGCACTGGCTCTCAGCGGTGGCTCTGGAAAACACCGGCATCATTTGTAGGTCATGCCATTTGAAAAGAGTTGCTCCACCACGCTCCCCTTTGAGACCAGGATAGTCATGTTTCTAAGTGGCAGGAGCTGCAGCTACAAGCAGGCCAGCTCAGTCCCCGAAGTGTGCAGCGAAATGCTTAATTATAAATAGCTACAGAAAAAAAAAAAGTCTTCCTTGTTTCTTTCTATGACATAACCTTTTTGTCTTTCTTGTCATCTGTGTGACTGACAAGTATGAGCACCAACAGTTTGTGCCCACACAAACACCAAACATCACTGTTTCCCACGACTGGTACCCAGGGAAGTGCCTTCCTGTCATGCATCAAGGGGTCCTTGTGCAGAGCTAGGAGGCCAGCTAGGACCCTTCAAGGAAACAGCCGAAGGCGAGTCCTCCCTGGCGCTAGGCGCACCTTTTCACACTCCAGTCGCGGTTTAGTAGTCACTGAAGCACTTAGAAGTGTTTCAGAATCATGACCATCCTGAAATCCCTGTGCATTCGCTACAACTCCCACAACACACAGAGACACAGAGGAGTAGGAGCGCCACAGTACTTCTCCTCCCTCGATCCCTCCCTCCTGCCTCTCTGCCGCAGAGGACGAGTCCTGTGTGACCTGCTCCTGCTCCCTTCCTAAAGGAAAAGGTGTGTGTGCACTGCTGGGGAAGAAAGGAAGAGCCCCACTGAAGAACCCGAGAACTACTCTCCAAGTGTGAAACACTTCATCACAAATAACAGTGGAAAGAGTGCTATTTTTCTTGTTTTTCCCATGCAGGATTCAGAGAGCAAGACCAGACCCTACTTCCACAACTTTGTGAGAATTGTCAATATCATATCCATAAGTTTTTGAGTTGTTTTTAAGAATGAGTTCTCTGTTCCTTTCTCTCCCTAAAGCAACATAAAACAAATATTTTTTTCTTCCTAACAAAACCTGAAAAGAGCCAATCCTTACTATGTATGCTTTTTCCCCTGTTTTCATGTGTATGTGAGTGTGATGTACTGACCGGCATGCATGTGTTTTGCATGTGTGGGGTGCACGGGTGTAACAGAGGGAGCACATGTGGAGGCCTGCAGTGGATGCCAGTGTCCACTCTCCACATTTTTTTTTGAGGCAGGGTCTCTCGGTCAAAGTCAGAGCTGGCCGACATGGTCAGCTTCCTTAGCAGAATGGCAGACCCCGTGCCTCCAGTTTTTAAGGCTAGAATTGCAAGTGGCACGCCATGCCCAATGGGCACGTATGTAGATTCTGGGGACCTGAGCTCTGGTTTTCTTGCTTTCAAGACAAATACTTTAGCTGCTGAGTCATGTCTCCTCCCACTATCTATGTCTCTAATTACTATTCCTAGTAAACGTTCTGGGTTCCATTCCATCCCAGGCGTGGTTTACTAGTCAGTCATCTGGGCAGATTGGAGTTGACAATAGGTCCTTCCAAAATACAATAGCTTGATTGGAACATGGTACCTTGGTGTGATGCAGACCAAATCAGTGACCTGCACATTTCATGTGACATTTCACCTAAGTTTTTAATAATTTTGTAGTACTTAATCAGTGTTAGATGGGTTTGAATGTCATCTTGAGGCTGATGCTCCTAGAAAGAGTGGGGTGAGGGGTCTTTTCCCTCAAGTTCTTAAAGATGGAAACTAACAGAGGCAAGGAACAGAAACCTAAAGTCCAAAGGCACAAAGACAGCTACAGAGGTCAGTTGGGAGCGCTTCTGCACACTAGGAGAACTGCAGCTAATACTGCAATAGCCCTGAACACTGGGAATCTGCCAAGAAACATTTTAAGCATCCTTACAACATGCAGGAAAAGGTAAGAAACTCTTGTGGCGATGCCTATCTTAATCTCCTTGGCTGTAGCAGGCATTTCAGTATGCAAGTGGAAATCAAAACACACTGCTGCTCAGCATCCTTGGGTGGGCACAGCAGAAGCATTGAGCCGGGCAGACTGGCAGTCAGGCTCAGGAGTGTCTGGCACTTCAAGGAGACAATTTTTTATGGCTCTCTGTAAGGGAAACCTTTAAAGGAATTATTATTTCTTAATTATGTAAGCCTCTAAGGTCCCTAGAGAAAGACTCATTTTCCAACACTGCTTTCAAACATTCTATCGCCCACGCTTTCCTTTCCCTTCACTACCTATTTCTAGACCTTTCTTCAGGCAGTGATAGAAGCTATGTTCTCTCGTTTAACCAACCTTGTTCCACTGCATGACTTCAAAAGAAGATACAAACTTAAAGATAATATATGAACACAGATCAGTTGGATAATAATGCTATTGTTGAATATTCTGAAAATAATGACAAGAATTTTAGAAGCACAAACATGGGGTGCAGAGAGAGATTTTGAGAAATGAATTCATAACCTGGCATGCTTTTATGATAAAATTTAAAGGTTATAAATGAGGTATTCAATGTAGGAAGCTAGATTCCATCAAAAACAAATAAAAGGAAATAAGAAGGAAGAGGTGATGGAAAGAAAGGTGAAATGCTGAAAAGTGCCTGCATTAGTGCTTAAAAGACACATTCGTACAGCTCAATAGAATTGGATCAAGTTAGCTCAATGAGAAGAACTATAAATTAGTAAGACAAGCAAAATTCACTGGGATAAAATAAGCTGAAAGTAGTACTTAAATATTATGGATAAAACACAAAAGGAAACACAAGGACTTTAAAACAATAAAACATTCTGGAAGGACATATAAAAATTGAATGAATAATTTTAAGTAGAAATATTCAATTTTACAAATTCCCCTTACTGTTTTATATAAATTAAATCTTTTGTGTATGTGCATGGTGTGTGTGTGTGTGTGTGTGTGCGCGCGCACGCATGCGTGTGCGGGTGTGTGTGTGGTGCATGGGGTAAATGTACTTGCTGCTGTGGACTACGCATCTATATATGTAGTGTGCACGCACTTATGTGCACATGCCTGTGGAGGTCCGAGGCTGGCACTGGATCTTTCCTCATTTACTCTCCACCTTGAGTGGAGATAAGGTCTCCACTCTTCTTCCAGTTAAGATATTTGAGATAAGGTCTCTCGTTGAACCTGAAACTCAATGATTTGTCTACTGACGGGCCAATGATCTCAGAGCTCCACTGTCTGTACTGCCCTGCCCGGTGCTGGGGCACAGACATGCCCAGCCACAAGCCTCACGCTGCTACGGTTGACTCGTCACCAGCTGAGCTGATCCCCCCGGTCCCTATAAATGTTGAAAAACATCTTGGAATTTCAACTAACAATATGAGAAAAATAAACCAGAAAATCATAAAAACACTTTAAATAAAAGCTATGATAGATAGGAATGATACTGTGAAGTTGCAGTGATTGATATAGCCAAGTATTAATAAAGGTTTCAATGGAAAGATGAATGGAAAAACAGACTCTGAAAACTGGTCCAAATATATACTCAGAATGTACTGAAAGATAATATTTCACATCAGAAGGACAAGATGGGCGTTTTTATAACTGTTTGGGGGGAAAAAATCTGTTATCCCTCTAGTTGACATTATGGATCAAAATATATTCAAAAAGAATGAAAGGATTAAATGTTTTAACATAGACATGATTAACTGGAAGAAAACATGGCAGGATAGCATCTAATCTCAGCGAGGGAGAAGCTACCTGAACAGACGGCAACAGAGCAAAGCCCTGAGAAGGGATGGAAAGACCGACACCAAAGCTGTGGCCCGCGCAAAGGCCAAAGGCAGCAGATGTGATGAAGTTTAACACCACTAAAATATAAAGAGTACTTCAAACCAGCAAACTGCACAAGTCATTTAGAGGAACATGAGCAACTTATGTGCTGAATGAAACTGTTACATTATGGAAACCTCACTTTATGCCATGCTTTTGCCAATAAAAATATTTTAGAAGATTACTTAATCATGCAGAAATTTATACTGTATCATTAAGCAGGAGAAATAGATTGTGAAAGTATAGTAAAGGGATGATACTAACTTTATATAAAAGTTTAGAATATATATATTAGAATTGAAAGGACATGTAGGTAGAATTAAAGAAGATTTTTGTGTTTTTCTGTTTCTTCTATATGTACATAAACAAACTTTGGAACAGAGGAAAATAGAACCTATTGAAATATACAATGCTTGAGATGCTAAATACTAGCAACCCACAAAAGTACATATTTCTCAGAGATAAAACTTAAAATGTCTTAAAACCTTAGAGAAATGATTGTGACTCTAGGTGGAAAGTTCCTAGCCTGATATGTGGAATAAGAATGCATGTGGAATTTTAGCATTTGTTAACTCCAAGTATTTTAATATGACTTCAAACTAACTTTTTAATATTTAAATTGGAGCTATTGGTATATTTCTATATATAACGTATATGGTGGAAAATACTAAAATGTCAGAAGAGACAAACTATAGAATAAATCAAAGTGGAAAATCAGTGAGAATATTATCTTTTCTGTCCATAAAACTCAGAATGTTACAAAAATGAGCATTCATGTACCACATAAAGAATCCATGGAAAAATCCAAAAGATTTGAAAAGCCTAATTCTGTCTGTTTCCTTTTTGAGATTTATGCATTTCTGAGTATCTAAAACTTGAGCTTTTTTGGATTTAAACTAACAATTAGAATTAAATATAAAGAAAAGTGAAATATATGGGGGAAGCATGCCCTGAAGTATAAAACTTAATGCTGAGCCCTAGGATAATAAATGTGAGCTTCTTCGCTGCTAAGAGAAATCAAGACCCCCACCACTTATGTTGGCAAACGCTTGCCTGTGCATAAACCGTGTCTGTTCTCACTGTTATAAAACCAAGGACTTTGGAAAGAGAAGAAAACATGGAGTGACGTGCGAAGCCACACAGCCCGTGTTATTGCAGCTGGAAAGAGAATATGTCACTAATGACTTTCTTTCTACCCGTCACTTAAAAGTCGAGTTTCCTTTTTTTTTTTCCAAAATAGCAAATGGCCTTTTGAGCACAAAGCAAAAGCAGTGAAACTCAAGATAATGTTCCACATCATTTCAATACTGTATTAGTTAATGAAATGACTCCTTATTTATTCATCAGGAAAGGATGACTCTCTTCCTTAGGTTGATCATAACACAATGACCAGTTTTCTGCAATGGGTCCCATTTCCATGAGCTATTTACTACCAAATTGTCATAGTTACTACCCACAACCAAAAGTCATTTAATGGGCTAAGACCCTAACATGTTAGCGCAAATCAGTACATGGCTGTCACGGATGAACATGGCTTCCTGCACGAGGAGAAGGGAGGGAACACAGTGCTTCGTCTCCGCACTCCACAAGAGAGCTTCATTAGGTAAGGAGTCCATGGTCTTGGCTAGTAGAGGGGATTCTGAAATATACTGACATTGTCCCCCTCTCTGTATGTTTAAGAAAAAAGCCGTGGGGCTGGGCATAGCTCATGGTGACTACGGCACTTGCCCAGCACAGTGCCTCACCTTGCCAGTTCAATTCCCAGAGTTGACAATAAGCAATAAGTAAATGAATAGATAAAATGCAACATCAAAGATTTTCTCTGAGTCAGAGATCATGAAGTGCCAAATCCTAGAAGCCTCCTTGCAATCAGCCCACACCCCGCTGTGTATACAGCTAACATTCACCACTACAACACGCAGGAGTAGTTTGGTCAGTGCTAAGCACCAAGGTGCGCAGAGCGCTCTGTGCCTTGAGCGCTTGGTGAATGTGAAACAGTTACTGTTATCACTTCCACAGAGATAAGGAACATAAAATGTAGAAAAAATCAGAGGTTTGGCCCAAGCTACTCATACAGAAGGGCCAGAAGGTGAAGTGAGGTAAATAGGACCAGCTCTACCTATAAACCATAATGGCCAGTTCGTGCCATAATTTTATGGTATCATAGATAAGCTCTTTCAAAGAAAAGAAATTCAAATAAATTATTTGTATCGATAAATTAAATGGCTATGCTTAAAAAGAAAAACTACAGTTTTACACTACTCTTCCTTGTTGACAAAACCTTGTTCCCCATGATGTTCTTCAAGTCAGCTCTCCAGGCAGTATATGCTGTAACTGCTCCCACGCCAGCAGCCAGGGAGTGCCAGCTCCGCTGGCAAGTACAAAGAACAGATGCCCAGGCCCACTGTAGTCTTCTCCCCAGTTACAGAACAGACATGGGGGCGTGCTATATGTCTACCCCTCCACAGACAAGTGTTAGGTAGGAATTCAGTGTTGCCCTACAGATCAACAAATATGCCATCATGCAGAATAGAGTCTGTGTGCTGATATATTTGATACTTTTTATACTGTACCTTTAATTTCTCCAAGAAGTTCACTGGTGTTTAGTCTTTCCATTTTTTCCTTCCAATCTTTTGAGAGCAGTTTTTCCATGCAGGAGGAATCTATGAAAAAACACAAAGTGTATAAATTAAAAATACATATTACAAACTGGACTAGTTGGAGAAATTCTCTCATTTGACAATATACAGAAGTCATTTCTCTTGCCAATACTTGAGCTGTGTGATACAGACAGCCCCATTACTCAATCCATCATAAAATATCATGAGTGAGTTTATTTTTCTCTTGAGATAACTTAAACTATTGCACAGGACGGGGTTGGGGAGGAAGAGGGATACTCAACAATCTTTGCTTATAATCATAATGCTAGTAACATTTAACCTGCATTCAGTACTTATTAGGTTGGCAAGACAGAAAAGTGGGTTCTTTCCTATGGTTTTATATTTATATGGCATTTCTTTTAATCCAGGAGGTATTTTTTAAGCCCAAGCAAAATGTGTACCGTGCAAAGGACAATCACATATCTCTAAGGATGAAAAGGCCAGTCAACCTATATGCATTTAGTTCCTAAAACAGAAACCTTTTTGCCAACCTACAACAAATAAATGAATGAATGGAAGTTAAGATGTTCTCTGCTTCCTTGTAATGAAACCTGACAAAACTTTTAAACAAAAAGTAATACACTTTTAGTTAAAATAGCTATTTAATTATTATTTGTTGTATTGCATTTCTAATGAATGTACTAGATTACAGGGAGTAATGACATTTGTTTTCATAAGAACCCATAAAGGTAACAGAAATCCAAACATTAGAATGTTCCAATAATTTCCAAATTCTTCCCTATGAGTTATTTTTTCCTCTCTTCAGACAGCTTTGCAACCCAGCCAGCTGCTTACAACTATTTGCTTGTACCTTTTTAAGCTTCAAATCTTAACAAATAGGCCTCGTCTCCAAAAGGGAAGCAGATGTAAATACTAAACCCTCAGTGCAAAGCGTACTCCCACCAAACGTTAACATTCCAAGCGTCAGGATTCTGATAACTTTCTTTTAAAATCATATTCACAATGGTTCCTCCGGCCCCAAATGTTTTTCCTCTCCTGTATCAGCGCCTATCTCTCCAACATTTTCCCTTTCAGTTCCCCAGACCTCAAGCTTTTAAATTCACCTTGAGTTTTTCAGAATGACAGGTAGGTCAAGATGGCTGCAAAGGGCTTTGGAAGCTAGATAAGCTGCAGTAGTGTTCCGTGCTTTAGAGATGAGAAGACCACTGCATGGTTAGAAGTATTGGTGAAAAACAATTAACATTTGTTCATGACATGAAATCAATCAAGGACCGGATTGAATCCAGATCTGTGTGTCAGGAGTCGGCTGATGAAAACCAACCATGCTACCTGCCTATCACAGCAGCCAGGGACCTTTCTGAACAAAAATTCTCTTGAGAAAAAGCTCTCTGACTCTTCCTTACCTTCTTCCTCCTCCTTTACCTTCTTTCTTTTTTCTTTCCTTCCTTCCTTTCTTCCTTTTCCTTCCTTCCCTTTTTCCCTTCTTTTTTTTTCTTTGTTCCATGTTCATCTCCTCTTGTGCTTTGCTATTATTTTCTTAGGCCTTAACAGTCAACCTCTCCATTTCAAATCTAGAACATGAGTGACTTTCCAATAGGTCTTCCATGCATATGCATATCTCTAAATTGTATTTACTTGCCAAAATATTCTCCTATTTTACTCCAAATTCAAGAAAGAAGCATACAGTTTATTCGAAGACATACCTAGCCGTGATTTTTTTTTTTCAAATCAATTTGGATTTCCTGAAGCAAATGGATGCATTATTTGGCAAAGGATAAGAAGAACCAATGAATGATCTCGATATTCATATTCCTTACACTCTGCTATTTGTTTCCCCTTCTGTATGTGTCATAGCCTTGCACTAAACTGAGGTTCATGGATACAAATGTTTGGTTAAAATCTGAGGGAAAATTATGCACCAACAAGACAAAAGCTCAATGTATTAAAAATGAACAAAAAATTCAGATCAAGATCAGACATATACACTAGATGTTAAGCATGCCACTAACTTCTATAAATGGATTGGAGTCTCTGCAAGCTCTAAGGAAAGAATGCTAAAACTTCGTGGACAACAGAGAAATATTATTCTACCATAAATGAGTTCAGCTTTACATAAGAGCTCCTCACTAGCAAACTTCACGGCATTTCACATTCTATTCGAAAATTAATTGTTACTGGGGCTGGAGAGGTGGCTCAGGGGTTAAGCCTCTGCCTTGCAGGCAGAAGGTCCTGAGTTCAGATCCTAGACCCCATGTTAGACACTGGGCAGAAAGTAGGGGTGGCCTGCGTTTCTGGTCCTGGTGAGCGGAGCCTGTGAATCCCCAGGCAGGGTAAACAAGGAAGAGGTGGAGGTGTCCATGGTGGTTCCCGAATTTGCCTGTGGTTCTACACACATGCACACACACACACATACACACATGCACACACACACACACATGCACATATACTCAATTATTTAATTGAATAAATTTAAAAAAATTTAACAAAAAAGAAAATTGTTACTGCATAGCAAGTTGGTCTAGCTCTAACAGCTTCTACAGAAGTAGGAGCCCTTGCATGTCACATGTACAACTGTGGACATGTTGACTAACAAGCCCCTGATGATCTTTGTCCATAGAACAACAAAAGTCACCATGTGTTGGTTTCTTATCATTTCATCTTAGTTCCAGGAGACTGCAAGAAATGACTAAGAAAGTCTCTCGTCTCTCTGCCAAACATCTAAGGTCACTGTCATGTAAAGCAAATACTGGACGGTGCGATACAGAGTGTCCTCTGTCCCGATGAAAGTTCCTGATAAGAGATCAGCAGCATGTAGTAGGGCACAAAGCCACAAAGGAAGAGCCGTACTTCAAGTGCCCGCTCCTGCGATGGACCGCTTTACACTCCAGAGCCACACAAGGGCCCAAGATTCAGGTACGATCATCCATGTTCTGACCTGTCCTAGGCTGCCGCTGATCAAACCAGACTTTGTTCTGCTATGATCTAGCAGAAACCACAGAGGAGAAATAAACAAAAAAGCCAGTTTTGTAAGACACACAGAGAAAGTAAGAGAAGGGGACTAGCTTGGTTCAGAAGTCATGGTGATTCCAAATGGGAAAATCTTGCAATACTCCTTGAATAATTTTAAATTCTACCACATGACAAATGTAATATTTGATTAATTGGAAGGCAATTAAATAATCTCCTCATGAAAAAACACTAGGCAGCATATTTTATTATCTAAGCATGACTACTCAAAGTTCAGTGATAGAGTTATCTTCATCTACATGCTGTTGTGAAACTGAGATAGAGTCACAATGTGAGATACATAGCATATATACCACTGCAATATAGACACAATGCTTCTGCGTTCATGTAATTGCCAAACCTATCCCTCTTATTTTGAAAGAATATGTTTTCATTCATCAATATCTCTTCGATGAGATACATGGCTTTAATTTGCCTAGTTTTCAGTAAATAACAAAAACAGCACAATCCAAATTCTAAATTCTAGCTTTAGCTACCATCTGTATTTTAAGCAAAAACAAAAAGCTTCAACATGTTACAAATTAACTTGCCATTTTTTCTTCAAATTTGTTTTTCTCATTCAAGAAATTTTCCTAAAATTTTTCTAGCAACAACAAAGAGAAAGGTACTGTTCAGGACCATGTATTTTAATGACCTGCATAAGGACTGCAAAGCAAGACTTTCCTTCTAGGCTTTAGTCTGGGTGAATCACTCTGCTTTCTATGACTTGTGAGCACTTTTGTCCGCTAATAGGGAACTTCACAGTACAGCAGATGGGCAAAGTGAGATGGTTTGCTAACCTGTAGAGCTGCTCTAGGAGTAGCCTTAACTTTCTCCTAGTTCACAATCAAACAAAACAAAACCTTTCAAGAACACTAACTGCTACTGTGCACAATATTTTTAAAAGTATGTCAATAAGTATTTATTATTCCTTCTACCTTGATGTGAAATCTAAATTCAGAAGTGCTAAATTATTATAAACATAATACAGAAACTCTCTCTAATATTTTAGAGAAGAATCAAAGGCCATAATCCTGTACACACTTTTTTGTTGTTTTATTGACTCTTTGAAGAAAATAGGAAAGCCATCTTTTTTCCTTTTACAGCAGGAATCATGAATTTCAAATGCATCCAAGAAGAGGGATGACCAAAGATCCCATGACTTATTTCCCATCCAAATCTGACAATACATATTTATGTCCCCACTGACAGCTCGCAGCACCCTTCGTGAGGGAGCACAGAGGTGCACGTGGCAATTGCTGCGTGTTGCTCCACAGCGGCAAGTGCTCCGCAAGACAGTGGGGTAAAATTGGAGCTTGGAGAGCCTGGAGAGCACTCTTAAATTTTAATTAAAACCCTCAAAGCTCACTAAAAATAATTAGACACTAAAATGTGCCAGTTTTATTTTGAAGTCACTATAACGTACAATGCAGTGTTCCGTGACAATTCTGACGATTGTTCTCTCTCTCTCTCTCTCTCTCTCTCTCTCTCTCTCTCTCTCTCTCTCCCTCTCTCACACACACACACACACACACAACACTGAAACAACTGATTTTCCAAATAAGAACGAGGGGTATAAATAGAGGCTGTTTGGGGGCTGCTCTTCATGCTGGGAGCTGACAGAAACGAGTGGGGTTTTCAGAATACACCAAATAAATCTAGAAATAACTTCCCTAACTGCGCGTTCAGATCACCAATGAACTCCACATAGAATTTCGACTGTAAAGAACGTTGCACATTATATCACTGATCTTTTTGATCCCAAAGGCAACCTTTAACCTCGTAAATGTTTTTGCTATCTTAAAATATCTCCCCGATGCTATATCCCGTCCTATTTTTAACCAGCAGCCAGAGAAAGCATGCCTTTCCCATACAGCGGGGCAGCGATACAAACATCAACACAGATGCTCTGCCAGGAAGCCCTGGGCTTCTCAGCACTTGAGCACTAAGGAATGCACCAACTGTTTGGGATAATCTCGTGCCAGCTCCCCTTCGGCTCCACACTCCCCTCTGGGAGTGGCCAATCTCGTCCCAGTCCTAATTTTTCATGTTCCTCCTCCAGGACTGCCCCCCCCACACACACACATCTCCAAAAAGATGAGAAACAGGGAATTTATATAAGCCCAGCAATGGAAAAGCAGGCTTACTTCCCCAAACAGACCAAAACTTTAAAACAATTAACCCTCCCCTCTTCTTTCAGATAAATTACTAAGTATAAAATGCAATCTGTTTCCTTTGTTTATTCAATAAGAACAATTTGTAAATGACTCAAGGATAACATTCAGAGAATGTTGTGCTAAATTAGAACCATTATAAACATGCTAATGATTCAATGCTGGAGTAAAACATGCATGATCGGTGTGAAGGAAGAAATTCGGTTCCTGTCAGACTCTCTTGTGCTGCCTGAAAATGATTTGGTCATTAAATCAGACACATTCCTCCCGGGAAAATGTTAATTCCACAGGCACTTTAGGGAACAATATGCAGTGAGTAGGAGGGTGGGGGGTGAGGAGGCCAAGGAAGGTGTTTGATGTCATTAGGACACTTAGAAATCCCCGCGGCTGGACCCTGCTAGATGCACATGCAGACATCACCACGTTAGGCGATCCTCTCTCTCCTATTTTCGTCTGCCAAGCTTGTTCATAGGCGTCCCTGACAACTGGCACTTGACTTGCAGTCACGGAAGCTGCACTGTCCTATATGAGCAGGTAAAAGGCATCTCTTTCATGTGCTTTCCAAGGCTGCCTAGCACCAAAAGCATTAACAGAGGGAGCATTCAAAACCAAATTCCTCTCACATTCCCATCGAAGCCCCAGCACTGCGGAGGCCAACAGCCAGGAATGGAAATAGTCAGCAGGTGATTCCAACGCTCAAGGCTTGGTGCTGGGGCTGGAGGCCACATGGACAATGGTCATTTCAGAAATGAGAAAAAGGTGAGATAAAGGTGAGGGGTTAGGGAGAAGGCTGGGTGGTTAAAGTGCTTGGTACACGAGCAAAAGGACCAGAGTCCTCAGATGCCATGCAAAACGCCTCATGGGCAAAAGTTCGCCTCAGAAAGCAGAGACCGGGGATCCCCGGAGCACACTGGCTGCCACCCTGGTCCTCTCATCGGGCTCTGGGCCCATCGGACTCTGGGCCCACCAGCTTCCACAGTAGCGGCCTGGCCCCTCTGGTTCTCCACTTTTTTCCACAATGGTTCAACCCATTTAATCAAATCTTTCCTTTCTTGAATTTCGTCCACTCGGTGAACAGTAGGATTTTCTTAAAAATGCTGTGACATCTCACAGGTCATTTCTACAGAGCTCAGATCCTAGTCAAGATGGGAACACATGCTGTCTACGCCTCAGGTTCTCAGGGCCAAATATTGCCCATGAGGCCTCTGAATATGCCACAGTTCTAATGTGACAACAGTGGTCAGCCACGTGGCTGAGACGTATCACACTTCGTGATATTGTCACACCCTGTATTCCGCTCCTGCTGTTTGGATCTGTGACTGCTTATTCCTTTATTTCAATACATATCTAACTGCCCTCAAAAATAACATTGGATGTAGGTTACAATTTAATTTGCGTGTATGTCTAATATGCACTCTGTTCCCTTTTGTTTGTTTATTTGAGATAGGATCATATGCCAGACTGACCTTGAACTTCCTAGATAACCAAGAATGCCCAAGAACTTCAGATCCGCCACACTGGATTTGTCAGTGCTGAGGACAGAACCCGGACTTCACCTATGCCAGTCAGGCACTCTGTCAACTTCTCAACATCCCCAGTCCCTTGCATTCCTTCTTTTGAGAAATATATCTGAATGGTACATGCGTGCATATGAGTATACGAGTGTGTGCGTGTGCATGTCTGTGTGAATGTGCATGCTTCCGAGCATGTGCACATGTGTGTGGAGGTAAATTAATGTCAGGTCTCTTCTTCGATTGTCTCCACCTTGTCTGTGTAGACCGGTGCTCCCACTGAACCTGGAGGTCATGGATTCGCTAACCCAACTGGCCACCGAGCTCAGCCCGGGAGTTCTGCCTGCTCCTCCCTGGGCTGGGGTACAGGACGGCACCTTTACTTGTGCGTTCTGGAGGACAAACTCCTAGTGGCAGCTCCAGCACTTCACCGGCTGAGACTGTTCCCTCTCCCACCCTCCCGACGCCTCTGCCGTCTTCATGGAGTGGCCAACTGCAGACCCTCTTCCCCGCGGTTTAATTGCTGGCAGTTTCCTACACGCGTAAAATCCAAGTCCTTTCACTATCACTCCTTCCAGCGCCCAAGTCAGAACTGCCTACTGCGGTGGGTTTTCGATGCCTACTGTGCTGCGACACGTGGACCTGGCCCCGCCCTGGCCCCGCCCTGGGCAGCCCAGGGGCACACGGACAGGCCCATCTACTCTCAGGGAGGACAGATAAGAGGCAAGCAGAAGGAGAGGCTGCAAAGAAGGAAGCTCCAGCCTGCTGCCTCACCACCATCTCCAGACAGCCAAAGCCTCACATCTACCTGGGCTTTTTGCAATGGAAGCCAATATGTTTGTATTAGCTTAAGTTTCCCTAAGTTGGAGCTTTAAATGTAAGTCTCAACAACATGAAAACCATAATAAAAATTAACATATACATGCAAATTGCTGTGCTCCAATATTAACCATATGGAAAGCAGCTAAGCATTGACTTGCAAGACCATATTAAATATGCGGCACAGAACCTTGAAACAAACTTGCAACCTGATTGGAAAGCATGCAAAGACCTTCATGTGCGTGGGGAAGGAAGCACCGCTGCTTACAATTATTTATCTAGCATGAGCTGGCATCTTCTGAACAGGAGTCCACCGAAAGAAAATATTGCAAAGACAAAGGGAAAACCAAGGTTTACAGAAAACCAAGACAAACACAACCGATGCCCTCAGCAAGCCTCGAGGTCCTGTCTCATGCCAGGAGACAGCAGCGCTGCTCTGGTGAGCGGTCACCCTGCTTGAGGGTTACGGAGGGTTCACCAGGTAAATATCCTTCTACTTTATTTACTTATTGGTGACACATAAGAGTCAGCCTTGGGGTCCCTCAGCTGATGGAGGTTTTGTCCTGCGCGATGCTCCTTACGTCAGATGAGTCCCTCAGGCACACTTCCGGCGCAGCGGCCTGGACCTTCACGTCCGGCCTCCTGATCAGGATGTCCTGCTCCTGGTACTTACACAGCATCGCACGGCCTGCGTGAAGTACTACCTCCACATCAGGCTTCTCCTCACTACTTTCCTCTGGAAAGGAAAATAATCATCATGTGTTGAGCTTCTCTTATCTCGTGGCAACGAAGCTTTTACATGTTCTTTCAATGTATCATCAATTCATTTAACTCAGAAATTCAAAATTCCCACATCCGGTGCTGTTGCCGTTTTATTGATTTTTCACCATCATGTGATTAAGCATACGGTCAACTTCACTCATTTTACCTAACTAAATATTAAGAGCTCAAAGGTCAAGAAATGTTTGTAATACCACTTTTGTGCTCTTCTACATTGCTTAACTCAGAACTCAGAAGATTAGTGATAAAAATTAATTCCTTGCTATACTAAATATTTGAATATTATTTTGTCAATAACAAAAGCCTACCTAGGTTGAAATTTATCCTTCTTTTAGCATTTCAAAATATATCCTTGTGACACCTGCTACCTAGAATTGGTTCCAACTGAAGGATTAAGTCTATCTTTAATCCACTTCTCAACAAATTTTATAATGTGCTCTGATACATGCTTTTCTTTATGCCTATGCCTCATGGGACTAGAGGTTTTTTTTAAACTACTTCAGTAGCTTTCGTTAAATTATTACAGCAAAGTTATAGTATCTAAGGTTGATACACAAAAGCCAAGCATTTCTCCACTACCATCATTAAGCAATCTAACAAAAATATGCACAAAATCAACATACAAAAACTATAAATCTCGGGGCTGGAGAGGTGGCTCAGGGGTTAAGCCTCTGCCTTGCAGGCGGAAGGTCCTGAGTTCAGATCCTAGACCCCATGTATAGACGCCGGGCGGAAGCGGGGGCGGCCTGCGTTTCTGGTCCTGGTGGGCGGAGCCTGTGAATCCCGGAGCATAGTAAACAAGGAGGTGGAGGCGTCCATGGTGGTTCCCAAATTCGTCCATGGTTCTACACACACACACATACATACACACACATACATACACACATGCGCGCACATGTATACACGCACAATTGAATAAATAATAAAAAACTGTAAATCTCTGATTAATGATACTATGAAAGAAATACATTAAAAATACTCCATGTTTAGAAGCTAGAAGACTAAATACTGCCAAGATGTCGACTCTTTCCAACCTAGTCCATAGATTGAAAGCAGTACAATTAAAGCCCAATGAACTATATCAAGAATATCAGCAAAAAAAAAAAAAAACTTAAAGTTTACAGGGAGAGATACAACGTTCTTAAGATCACTTGTCAAAGATGTGTCAAATTAGACAATAAAATTATAAGACTCATACAATGCGATACTAGTAAAAGAATAAATAAGCTACTGAATAGAGCAGAATAGAGTCCACAGATCAACCCATCTGGATGTGACCAAGTGATCACTGATGGAGGAGTAGATGTGATGCAGTGGAGAAAAGATAAGTCTCTCCAGATGATGCGGGCAAACTAGACATCCACACATAACAAGGAATCTAAGTACAAACCTTGTATCTTTGATAAAACTAACTCAGAGTGGATCATGGGCCTAAGGCAAAGCTCAGAACTGCTAGACTTGAAGCAGTGGCACCATACCTCACCAGCAATGCCCTGATAATGACTTTGTAGGGAAATCCCAAAGATGCAATGCAAAAATAAATGAACTCTGAAAAATTGTTTTAAATTTCCAAATTAAAAAAATACTGCTGTGCCAGACACTATATCAAGAGAAACTAAAAACAGGATATAGACTGGGGAGAATATTTATGAGAGATACATTTGACAGAGTGTTGTTATCCAAAAGACACAAAGATATTCACCTTTACTGTAAGAAATATTCAATATAATCTAAAACGTTTTCTGAGACCCCACTGGGAAAAGATGCAGATGGTAAGCGTCTAGAGAGGCCCAGCATGATGTCATAGGGAAGGAGAGGGAGATGCCAGTCCCTACCTGTCAGAACGGCCCAAGCTGAGGGACTCCCATCCAGGACACATGAAATGAAAAAGGGACTGCCAGTGTGAAGGATGCGTGACAGTTTGCCATAAAACGAATTATCCTCTAATCACACAGTTCACCATTGATGTTCTTTGGCACTTTCCTACATAAATTAAAAACTTAAATACATACGAAAACCTAAAGATTCACATTTACAACAGTTTCACTCGTAACCGTGTCCACTGGGAACCTGCCAAACTGTTCCAAAAGTTATCAAGCTTTGAAGTGTGACTAGACAGACTGTGGCACATCCAGACAATGGAATATTATTCAGCACTATAAATAATTAAGCTATCAGGCCATGAAGATACATGGATATATGGAGGACACTGATAAGTGCTGTATATTGTTTATTTCCATCTAGAAAAGGCAAAGTATGACTGACACCGAGAAGGTAAGTGACTGGCGGGGAAGGCCGTGTGAGCGGGACGGGAAGAACAGTGGAAGTGAAATACCACAGAGGCAGATTCCTGTCACCGAGCGTCCTCAGACCCACATCGTCTACTTAGGAGAACTGATGACAGTGCCGTCAACACTCACTGATGGCTGACGTGCCCCTCAGGTGGTTGGCCATGGGAGGCTCTGCTGCACAGAAAAAAAAGCAGATGAAGCCCCGACTGACTTCACTCAGCTTTGCTCTGACTCTGAAAAAAATACTATCAAATACACTTCTTTAAAAAACTATATGCAGCAGAAAATAATAAAATCCACTATTCATAATTTGGTCATGTATAAAAGGATGCATGTAAGCCTAAAATAAACTATTGATAAGGATATTACCAAGATTATTGAATATATGGCTAATATATAACATATTTAAACATTTTCAAGATACAGAAAATGCATTATAAAAATTATAAATTATAAAATAGGATTTGTACATATAAACACTAAAGATACTACACAAGATTACTAAAATAAATTAGCAAAATTCCAAATACTGGAGGGTGTGTCAATATTTGGAAAATCACAATATTTAAGATGCAAACTCTGCCTAAACTGATCTAGAGATATACTGCTAATTTAAATCTCAGCAAGTTTTTCTTTCCTAGAAACTGACAGTTCTAAAAATTATACATGAACATATGACACCGGAAAGAGAGATGAAAATTTTGAAGAATAAAATTGCAAGAGCACCAATAGGAAAGTAAACTGCAAAGCTAATTACTAAGTAGAGTGTGTGTTAGCAATGACAGCCAACACATACGGAACGGTCTACAGCAGCAACAGAGCAGAGCAGACGACTGTACCTTCCAAAAGTTCTCACTACAGAGACAGAATGTTGAGTGAAAAAAAGACAGGAAGGAGTCTCCCCTGTACATGAATTTCAAGGTCACAAGGAGTCTGAAAGGAGGGTTACCGTTCCAGGTTATAACTGGGGCAGAGAACATGAGAGTCTTCTAGGGTATTTGACTGCTCTGTTTCTGCCATGATGGTGTAGATACATGAAATTACACTTATGTAAACATTCATTGAAAGGAAAACTTAATCTGTTTTATCACATGCATTTATACTTGAAAATGCATATTTTCAAAAGTAAAGAATTACCACAGCGTGCTCAGGTGTATTCCTCTGGAATGTGTGTTTACACTATGAAATGCAAATGAACCCCATTTTGAAAAGTGACTTCTCCATTTAATGAGGTGCAGTGCTTAGTGGGGCAGTCTCCACTGACTGTTCCGTGGTCAAGGAAGGTTCTCAGCATTTGGTAGTGGACAAGTCAGATTGCTCAGAGCAAGGAAACAAACAAAACTATAGGGGCCCAAGGTGACAGGAAAGTGTGTGTATCTTTGCCTTGGTTCCAAAGAAGGGACAAACTGAGAAGCTGCCGTGAACTTGACTGTGCTGCCCCGGAAGCGAGAAAGGTGCAACCAGGAAAGGCCTAAGGCTGCCCTGGCCTGTGCTTCAAGTCCACAGTGGATGAGCTTAGTGCTGCCTGAAGGCCCTGTGCTCTGCCATCTCTCCAGCCGTCCTTCACACTTTCTGCTCTGTCTTTCCACCGCACAGCCTCGTCACGCCCACGCGTGAGCTGCCCCCTGCAAGACAGTCTTAGACCTCTGCATGTGTTCTCTCTGCCTGAAATATCCACTGCGTTCATTTATCCTGCTAAACTCGGTACCCAGTCATAACATAAAAATTCTATTTACTCAGGGGTGCGTCTCATAGATTCCACTGGACTGCAGAACTGGCTAAATTGTGGCCTGGAATATGCTTATTACGGTTACTTCACCATCGAAGCTGTGAGGCTCAGCCCACGTTCACTACGGTACCCTTCCTAGCCTGCACAGCGAAGATGGCACCCGAGAAACATGCAGAATCAATGCAAATTGATTGGCAGGATTTGGAGGGTAGAAAACCTCACTTACCTCAATCCTTTCAGGAGGAAAGGCATTTTGAACACTTGAGTTTTGTTTGTTTTGACGTTGCTGCTGTAGCTGTGTGAGGCAGGGGCCTGTGCTGCCCTGCCTGGCCGTGAACTTGCCAGCCTCCTGCCCCAGCCTTCCCGAGGCTCGGTGGGCGCATGCACTGCCATGCCCGTTGGAGCGCTTCACGTGAACACTGTGCGTTCTGTAATTACGGGTCTTTTGCTCGATCCTAGCTTCAGTTCTAGGGCTAACCCATCAGGACGCCTTGCCTACACTTAGCACTGAAGAAAGCACTTTGAAGAAGTCATGGATTCCAGTGCCCCCCGTCTGTGGAGGAGAAGCAGCCCACAGAAGAGACAGCCTGGGAAGCCCCCCGCAGACGGCAGATCCAGGATGCCGGCGACCACTGACGGGCCCCAGGAGACAGCCTCCTGCTGCAGATTTCTGCAGCTTTTACTTAACAACCAAAGGCCTCCTTTTACATGAGAAAATGCCCTGCACGTGAATGGGCAACTTACAAAGTCAAAGCACTGAAGTCACGCCATCAGTCCTTGACCCAATCGCTTCTTTTAGACAATAAATTGCTAAAACAATAAATTAAGTAATCAACTGGATTTTGAAAACTTCTACCTGAACAGAGCTTGGGTGTTTTTTTTTTTTTTTCCTAATTTTAACTTGGCTTAGTGTTCCGCATTGGCATTTTAAGTGAAAGGAGAATAAAAGCTAATGCTATGTTTGTGCAAGGGAAGAATGTGGAGGCCGCAGAATGCAGACTGAAATCTAAATAGGTTCCCTTCGCTTTTTATTTAGAGAGGGAGCAGGCAGAATGACAACAAATTCTCAGCTGCCTATTGTTGTGCGAGGATTCTCTTGATGACACAGAACACAAAGGTTCTTTCAGCGGTCCCAGTGCAGCCCGAAGATGAACTCCATGTGCCTCTTAATCCTCTATTCAAACTTGGCAACAGTGAGTGGTGTCAAAGGGCCTTCAGCCACTGGGTCGGTTAGAGGCGGACAATGTTATATGCTATGAATTTGGGCTCCCTATGTGCATCAAATAGCAATTTCTTACCACTAAATCTTGAGTCACACACATCAACAATGTAGCTCTGAGATCAGTCAAAGGTTGGCCAAACACACTGTCAGCATTCAGAGGTTGGGCGCGTTTATTGGGCTGAATGTACACAGGCAAAGACAGCAAATATAGATAGAACCAAGCAACACAGTGACCGCAGAGGTCAGCGGGGACACCCTTACGATGTCTGCAGCCAAAGCCGACCTCAGCGAGGAAGCAAGACTAGCAGAGCCAGTCTGCAAGCGCACTCTTAGGTAAGAGAGTCTCAGAGTGCACCTTCTGTCAATCGTTGACTCAAACTGCAAACAAAAGTGTAATATTTAAAGAAGAGAATGCCACGCCGCAGCACTCCACTGTCACAGCTCCACTTGCCATCCAGTCAGCTACTGCGTGTCTCTCGCTGGCCACCAGATGTGTAGATGTGTAGTTTTCAGGGTTGCTCTATTCTCCAAACAGCTTGCTTTTTACATATGCATCCCTAGTGTCCCTACGAGTGGTTAAAATATGCAGTTATTGCCTTCGCTGCAACAAAGGCCTGTGAACCAGCACAGGAAGAGAAACTGTGAAGACAGCCTAGGGTCAGAGCGCTGATGCCTCAAGATCAAAGTACAGAAAAGAATTCCGAGGCCTTTCCTGAGCTCGGGGAAAGAGTCTTAAATGGCCACATAATTCACAGCAGAGAAAGACATTTCCATGCCTGGTGCAGCTCTGTCCCTGGAAACCCCTGACTCTATTTGAGTCTTACCCCCGTTATCCACCAAGAGGGCTCACTCCTTAAACACACCTGACTTACACTTTGTAAGATGGTCTCACACTCAAAGCGCAACATCTGCAGGTGAACCAAGTGTTTCAATGGCTTCCATCCAGGGTAATGATAGTGAGAGTAGTGACACAGAACTTGAAAGAGCCTTGGGCAAGAGTTAGGATGACAAGAACAATAGCCTTGATTTCATCCTGACTGAGATTCCTGACACCCTGAGACTCTCTTATATGTAACTTTTGGGCCACAACGTTCAGGGAGCCTCAAACACTCCACTAACTTCCTGACCAAAACACAATGTTCAGACAGGTTAGGCAGCAAATTACTGCTTCAACTGGATGGCAGCAAGGAAACCACTTGTGGCTTCTCGTTTCACACTTGCGAGGGGAGATGGTGGCATGCCGACAGGAACCCTGATGCCCCCAGGAAAACAGTCCGAAGGATGTGCAGGAAGCTTGGTCCATGAACACATGCGTGTTTATATACTCAGATTCTGGGGCTTGAAATTGCACAAAAATGGTGAATATTAGAACAGAATCACAGGTCTAATTAGCTGGAAAAACAAGTGTTAGAATCTTTTCTTGATGTTCATCAGCAATGGGCTAGAGAGGTTGGGCTCAGCAAAGAGCAACTGCTCTGCCATTTTGAGGGTCAGGGTTCAGAATCCAACACCCAGGTAATGAGTCACGTGCTCCCACAAACCCCTGTAGCTGTGGTTGGAGGCACGGTGGGGACAGGAAGATGGCTGAGGATTGCTGGCTTCTAGCCTACCTGAGATGCAAGTCCAAGTTCAGACACAGTCCCTGAGCCAGAGGAATTCATGCAGAATCACAGAGGAGGACACCAGTGTCCCCTTCCTGTGTCTGTGTGCAGAAAACAGGCATGCACATGCGCATAGAGGCCTACGCACATACATAATAAATAAATCTTTAATGTTCACCAGCAAATGGCATTTGCATAAAAATTCATGGCCATGGGGCTGGAGAGATGGCTCAGGGGTTAAGCCTTTGCCTCACAAGCAAAAGGACTTGAGTTAGGATTCCAAATCCCACATAAATGAGTCAATTTAGTCACCCACTTTCAGGGTGGTCATACCATTTGAAATACAGTGAAATGTCCCATTTCTCCTTTATTCAGTTTATATGTATAGGACCGGAAAGAGTAATGCAGCTCTGGTTGTCCCAGTGATAAGGGTCTGTTTCTCCCTGCCATCCACTGGAACCTGCCTCTCCAACCCATGTCTCCATTCCACCAGCAGCCATCGTCACCAGGGACTAGACTCAGCCTCCTCAGATTCCTTCTATGCAACTGAACAGATAAATGAATGCTTTCTCATCTCCCCTTCATTCTGCATAGACATGGCATCTCTTCCACATATGTATTGGAGTCCACTGGAAATAACTCCAAGTGAGATTCGAGTTATTTCAGTCTTTTGTACGGTTACATGGTACTCCATCAGGCAATTGTTGATGGCTTGTCCAGTCCTTCTCTGATACATGAGCATGTAGACTATTTCCAAGACAAGCAGGGCTGCCTTGAATAACTTGTGTGCGTGCTCATGTCGTTACAGGCTTATCTCTGGGGTAACCTCCTAGAAGCTGGTTGACAGATCACAAGAAAGTGCTTGGATTACTTTGAGAGTACTCTTAGGTATTGGCAGGCTTGAAGGTTGCTGAAGATGGAGCCCTCCTTCACAACCAAAAAATCAGGAGCCGAAACATGCAGGACTCTGCTTATAGTCGAAAGAATGGAATCTCGGCTGTGTTTCTGACTCCAAGTGAAGACATGACACTCTAAATTGCCCAGAAATTCACAAGATTGCTATCCAGCTGTCAACTTTCTAGTAAAGGACAAAGGCACACCATGCTTCCTTAAGAGTTTATCCAAATAAGCTTGTCAATCATCTGGGCAGAAAAGTGTCCCTTGGGGAAAGCTACCATTTTTAGACTTCAGAAATAGTCTAAAGCTGCACATTGGTCCCTTCGGCCATTACCACTCAAGCGTCTTGAGAGCATTCCACTTCACCCTCTCTTAAATCCTACCTGTTTGCTACACTATACTCTGTGAGTCACGGGGGAGCTGAGCAGAGGCCAGAGTGAGACCTCGGTGACGCTGTGAGATACACTTTGAAAACAACTGCGCCAGTCCCCTCAGGAAAGTCCTTTTCCTCACATCTTTCCCAAAGAATGTGTTCCATAACTTAGCATCTCTACCTAGTTTTATCTATTTTACTTCTGGTTACGGTGGAAGCCAAATTTATTTCCAAAAGCACTTCCTAAGAAAGAAAAAAAAAAAACTTCATGAAATCAGGTTGCACAGACTGGCTCTCTGAGAGCAGAGAAAAGTATTCCCTGAGAGGCAAGAAGTGCGTGCGTGTGCACTAAGGCTGGCTGGCCCGTTGCACGATGTGCATGGAAGCACCCGGTGAAGACCACATTTTCCTACATGAAGAGACAGGACTAACAGTTCTGTAAGTTGGCTGATATCATAGCAAGAGTTCAGAGAAAGGGAACTAGGCAGTGAGAAAAATCTACAGTTCTGAGGAGGGGCCTCATCAGTACTCTACCGAGTAGGAATCACTACATGCACGCATGCGAGAACCTGGGGACAAGAAGAAGGGAACTGCAGAAAGGAAGAGGAGCATACGACGAATCGCCAGCATTTCTCCAAGAAATACTAAAGGAGATCTCTCAAGCAGAAGAAAGGGACACTCAGGGGTCGGGGGGCCACAAAACAGAATGCAGACACCCGGAGGAGGAATCACATGAGACATAGGATCATTCTTTACCGTTTGAGTATCATTCAAAGAGAATTACAATGGAGCAAGAAAGAACCTCAATGTTTGGTGGCTTATCATCCTTGCTGTCTCGACTGGACTTAGAGTCACCTAGGAGACACGCTTCTGGACATGGCGATGGGCTTTTCTAGAGAGACTGTACAGAGAGGGGAAGAACCATCCCGAGTGCTAGTGGTGACTCCCCATCTCATGAGCTGAGCCTCAAACTGAACAAAAGTGGAACAAATGAGCACCAGTATTCACATTTCTCTGCTTCCTGATCCATCAGGAATGGGCAAGCGCCTGCTGCCCTGCCACCTCTGCCATGATGACTGTTCCCTCAAACTGCAGCCAAAATCAGCCCTTCTTCCCTCTAGTTACTCCGTCATCTACGTGAACACAATGGCGAGAAATTAATATACAATGTATAGTAGGACTTGCAAGTAGAATTAAAATGCATTACATTGTAACAAAACTAAAAAGAAAAATGAAAGTTTTTCTGTTGCAAAATGCTTATACTATAGTGTGCATGGCATGCTGTCTTGATATACTGTGATTGCTGTCTTTAACATAGCAGGAAACCATAATTAATACAATAGCAAAGAATAAAATTGGAATTATTTTAAAGCCAATTAAAAGAGAACAGAAAAACTGAAGAGAAACAAATGGCAAAATGAGAGGTTTAAATATAACCATAAAAACTCATATAAACCACAGCTAAATTGGATAAAAAAGCAAGACCCACTTACACTGTAGATATGAGAAATTCACATAAAATGAATTAAAAATAGATTAAGAGTAACATAGGGATAAACTACATAGCTTTAATGATCAAGAAAGAAACAAATACTATGGGTAAGCCAATAAAATGCTAAAAATTGGCACTTGATATTCCAGAATCTGGACAAAGCACTTAAATAAGTTCTGATATCTTAGTCATCTTCAGCCTATAGTGTAAAAACAAATTAGAAGAAACATTGACAGACCATTGACTTCAGCCTATAGTGTAAAAACAAATTAGAAAGAAACATTGACAGCAGGTAACTCTATGCGACCAGCACCAATGATCCAGGTGGGCACCATGCTCTCAGGGAGGAGCCCGAGAGCGGCTGGAGCAAGGGATAGACCTCGGCCGGTTCAGGTAGGTACACGGAGCCATGACGCACAGCAGGCCACAGAATCCCAGAGACCAGTCAGCCCCACATCGCTCCTATATGACCACCTCACCTTCCTGCCAGTCTCTTCTCAACTTGGAGAAACCTCTTTGGTTTTTAGATTTCCATACAGAAAAGGCAAAGAAATAACAAGGAAGAAAATTTACAAAGATCCTGGAAGGAAGAAAGCATGACCAAGAATACAATGGTAAAGAAATACGTTATTCAAATGAGAAGAGGGAAGACAGGGAGTGATATGCCTCTCAATTTTTTAACCCCCAACAAGAAAATTAATTTATCTTCAGGCAATTAAAAGAAAGTGAAATAAAATCAGGAAAATGAGAAGTTAGGTATTAGAAGTAGACATGATTCCTAGACCCAGGGACCAAAGTAAATGCTGTCAGTCCAGACAAAGCCAAAGCAAAATAAATTTTAAAAAGTAGAAAAAAAGCCCGAGTTCTTTCAAAAATTAATATGTAGCTTTTAAAAACTAAATGTACAAGGAGGCTACAGAGATAGCTCAGTAGTTTCAAATATTTGCTTGACAAGCCAAAGGACTGGTATTCAGATCCCAGAACTCAAGTAAACTCTGGGTAGCTGTGCAGCCCATCTGGAATTCCAACCCCAGAGGACAGAGACTGAGAATCCCCAAAACAAGCCAATTAGACAGGCTCTTCCTGCCAGTGAGTTCTAACCAAACCGTCTCAAAAAAATAAAGTAGAACAACAATCAAGGACAATTTCTATATCAAACTTGGGTCTACACACACACATGAAAAATGAAAAAGAAAAGAAAAATATACTAAGCATAGTAAGAAAACCCTTTAATTTTTTATATATTCCCTCTCGATGTTAGAACTTCAGGTGGTCTTTGATCACATAACATTTCTAGTAGTTTAGTTTCTTTTCTCTCAAAGCAGAAGAAAAGATCTGTTTCCTCTATGCCGACCGCATGAGTCCATGTTTACCAGGCCTCCCCTTGCATCCATCTGTCTGTGCGCTCACTCTTATCTACATTAATGCACAGCCATCATATCTATCTGAGACTCAGGATGATCGTTTCTGGATGATGGAAGTAGCTGTTCTATTTTCAAACCATTCTACATTGTATTCCTCAAAAGGATGCATTTCTCATAAAAAGAAACAGTATGATTGTCTTTCTGTCCAAACAAGCTGGGGCAGGAAATATAGCTCAGCAGTGAAAGCGCTTTGGTACAAGCAAAAACACTGGAGTTCAGGCCCCATGAAATGCTGGGTGGATGTGACCACCCAACTGCACTTCCAGCCTTGAAAGGCAGAGACTTGAGTCCCCAGAGTAAGCCAGCTCTCCAGACTAGCCCTATCAGTGAGCTACGGGTTTGACCAGAGGCACAGGCAAAAAAAAAAAAAAAAAAAGAAAGTTGGAACAATAGAAATGATTATTGATATCAGCTTCAGGCCTCCATGCGGACACAGAAAGACACAAATGTAAACATGGGAAAACACACACACAAATGAAAAAAAGGAAAAAAATCAATTAAAAAAGCCAAGAGACCGATCGTATTTAATTCTGGGTGATACAAAAATAAATGGTGATTCCACTTCTTTGTACATGTTTAAATTTGTTAATGGTTAAATTAAATTTGAAGACTGAAGAGGCTGCACTCATGCTACACCATGAAACAAATGTCACTGCCACACTCTGTCTCCTTCAGTGTTTCCACACAGCTAACCGTGGACAATAGGAGAATTCTCTGCTGAGTCATTCACGGACCTCGGGAGTATCAGACTTCCAGCCCTGGACAACAACTCACCACCCAGTCTGATGTGATAGTAGAAGGGTGTGCATGCAACCAGCGTGCACTGGAGAATGTTCTGTCTAAATCTCCATGATGTTTCAAGGGGAGAAGGAATTACAAGGCAAAATGAATCACAGCTTCTATTGCACAATTTTCTATTTTCCTTATGTGTAAGATCACTTTATAATACAGATCCTTAAATCTCCATGATGTGTTATGCAAAACAATGATTTTTTTTGCCATTTCTAATATTATCGTGAGAACCAAAACACCTGTTCTTTACAGGAGTCGATAAGCCAACTGGTCCTTAGCATTTTGTTACAATGTCTCATTGCAATCAACTATCTAATCACATCTTTTTCTCTTCCTATCACCCGAGGTTACCTGGACAAAGGGCCAAATTAACCAGTGGAGAAGATGCAAGGGGAATTTCAGAAAACAGGATGTTCCAGGAAGGGTGGCAGAGACTTCAGCAGAGCTGGAAAAAGGTATTAATATACACAAACATGTCTTTTGCTTTCTTAAAAACTTTGTCTAGTATTTTAAACATGTTATGACCATCTTAGCTTTCTTCAGAGCAGATGGTACAAAGCCCCTTAGACCATGTCTTATGAATGTTCGTAAACATAAAGGCTCCATATTGCATTTCATAACAGCGTGTTCCGTCTTCCTGAGTCTTCTCCCTCTCTACTCAGATTGAGAATAAGTATTTGCTTTGAGTTCTCATGTCATCACATTTGATGTCATGGCCTCTATTTTAAACCATGTAGGAATTGCATGCATACTTGCAAGTCTGTGGGAAGGGACCAGAGAAGTTAAGAAACTTCCTCTATGTCAGTCAGCCAACATGTAACAGAAACAGCATTCTGACCTATTACGTCCAGAACCTTCGCTCTCAGTACCACAGCACATGTTTACCAAGCATGTTTCTCCTACTTTGTGTGTTATGCAGAATTCTTCCTGAGAAGACAGTAAAGACCACTGTATTTTAAAAAGTGTATGTGTGCCCTCATGTGAGATTCAACAGGGAAAATTAAACCGGAGCCTGAACCTAGAGTTTTGATCCTGTGAGAAACTGCTGGCTGGCCGTCCATGAGCCCTTCTTTCTCTACCGCCTCCCATTGGAAAAGCTGCAAAAACAAAACATTTGCTTTGGTCTCCTTTGCTGCTGTGGCCCTTGGCCATCTAACCTCACGTGAGCCGGTAAGAAACAGGAGGGGTTTGTACAGGGCTGCTGAAAAGACTGCATTGTCTGGATCCTTCTAGGGCCTGGAGCCCAAAAGATGATCACGTGGGCCAATTCTGCCATGCACTGTGCTCTGTCCCCACTCTTACAGTGTGCAGCTACTGTGACCAAGTGATAATGGAGAAGGGAGGCAGGAGGCAGCTCTGACCCCCTCCTGCGCTAACAGCAGCATCTGCTCACCTCTAGACCTCTTGGTTTGTGGAAAAATAGGCACCCACTTCTTCAAGGAGTAGCGGACTGGATATTTTGCTTGGTCTGGCTTTTTAAGTTAAAGCACCTAGGGGCACAAGAGAACTGTGTAGAACAGAGGGACTGTGGCCACCATCCTACCGCTGAGCTCCGTGAAAACCCGTCTCAAAGGAGTAAGGCAGAAAATGAGAGAGGAGCGCACTCGGTGTACTTCTCGAGACACTGCTCCTACGCAGCGGTGCACACTTGCACGCGTGGATGTGCCTGCGCACACATACGCATACCCACACACAGCAGATGAGACATGGCGGAGAAATTGCGCTGCTTAATAAGATCTGGCTTCTCCCACAAGTACTTAACAAGGGATAAATCTTCATATTTCCTCCCTTTATCCTCAATGGATCCAAATGCAGCTCGGATCTGGGTGGAGGAAGCAAAGTCTACTTTCATTTGTCTTCCTGTCCTCCCGGCTGGGAAGAAGGTGGAAGCCCCTCAACAGTCAGGTTCTCTCAGTATTCCCACGCAAAAAATAGGTAATAGTGCAGGCTTTGCAATGGTGCTACAAGGTGTGAAATTTGGGTTCTGTCAATTACTGATTTTATGGCCTTCATTAAGGCATTTTTACTGTTTGCAAATAAGGATAGCCTCTTCTCCACAGTTATTTCAAGCAATAGGGAAATCACATGAAAAATACTTAGTCAGTTGTGTATGGTGGTATGAACCTACTGTACAAATAAATAAACAAAATCAGTGACAGAATTGATGGGGAGGCCAAACAAGTTTTCCCGCATTATCTGAAATGTTTAAGCCCACCGCCCATCTAAGACACAAGGTAGATTTCCCTCTGTCTCTACCACTGTTTAGGCCAGCTTATTTCCAAAACACCAAAAAATAAACAAAATTTTTAAGCAAAGAAAATGTGCAGTTTATTCCAAGTACCTTCCACTTAAATAAAATATCTCCAGTGCAGTTTAATTATTAGCTACCAGAAAGCTTTCAAGTAAAAAACAAATATGTTTCAAATCCCTCAACAAGATGTAATTGCCTAATGAGCTTGTCCTATAAACACTACAACAGTGATGACCTGTGGGACGATCACAAAACAATGCCGCCTCCTTCCCACTAAGGCTCACTCCATCTGACGGAAGCTGTGTGCTAGAAGGAGCGCTCAGAGCTCAGCTTCCTTGCCAAGCGAACAGGCCGTAGCTTGTACCAACAGAGGGATGGGCAGATGTTCCTCTTCCAGGTAAAACCAAGTCAGGCACAAGGATTTGAGGCCTCCAGTACAAAGTTTAGAAAAACAAGTGAGGGAGAGAGACACGGAGGAGGGGAAAGACAATGATTGGGGGAGAGGAAGGAAAGTGGGGAAGGGAGGGAAAATGGGAAGGGAAGGGGGGGTGAGAGAGGGCGAGAGAGACTAGAAAATGAAAATAATGTTCACCACTTGAACTTGATAAAGATGAAAATTACAGATCACTTCATCGAGGGGTTTATAAGCAACCAAAACATAAAGTACAGCAAATGTTTACAGATGAATGCTTGAAGCTAGAAAGAATATAGGCTTGGAGTTAATGGGAAAAGAAATTTCAGCGGGCACCAGAAAGAGAAGCCTGTTCCGCTCCTATGTGCATAAGTGTGAATGCAGATGAGTCAGTCCAAGCGGGAAGGGAAGCATGGGAGGTGAAGGAGCTGAGCCGGAAGCTGTAAAACTTGTGTGACCTTTCACCCCTTATGAGTCCTACGGATAAGACCCCAGAGTCCTGATTCTCGAACTAGAATTCTGACCTTCTGCACGGTCCTCCTTTCAGAGGGAGGGCATTAGTCTATTTCATTACAATGAAAGCTCACTCCCAAAATGCTATACAAAAAGAATTAGAGAAAAAAGGAGCCCAAAGGAGAACTGAATAGTGCAAAGTAGCAAACCAAGAAACTGAAATTCTTAAGAGGTCTGCTCCAGACTTCTACATGAATACAACTTATTTATCCATGTCAAAGTGATGTGATCATTTCAAAAAAATTTTGGTAAATGAAAAAAAACTCTTTTAATTTTTATAGAAATACTGTTTAATGTGGAAATAATTTTACTTAAAGTTTTATTTTTATTGTGATTTCTGAAGAGTTTAACTATTGTGTTATATCCATTTATATGCTAAACAGTAAAAAAAAGTCTTTAAATTTCATGAATTTCACTTCTGCTTTCTAAACACTTGGAACAGGGCCCTAGAACATCTTACTTTGAACTTCTCAGAGAATCATGAACTCACTTTTCAACTAAGTAGCAAGCTATGCAACTGAAGTATTCTACCAGAAAAAAATGGTTCTAAAACCCTAATTTTATGTTTTTATTTGATTTAGTTTTTGAGAATCAGTTAACTTTTTCCCATCTCATAAGGAAAACCCCAATTTAATCAATACATATTTTATACACCATAACTTCATCCCTGACCAGTGAAATTCTATACCAAAGAGCACATTAACTCTTGAAAAAAATCTACATTTAGATTCCATACTATGATTTGGCTGAGATAAACTAAATCAGAAAAGAGTGAGGATGATTAGAATGATCTAGACCTTCAGTCCACCTACATGGTTTGAATACAATAGCTTCAAGTAAATGTAAGCAACAAACCTTAGCAAAAACTCAGCAGACACACCTCAGACATGTGTGTGTTTTAGGAGTTACATAAGGGTTAAAGACTCTCTCGGCAATGTCAGTTTTGTCAAAAATGCAAATCAAGCATTTCTCATGCCCCCCCAAAAAGGTATCAAACTCATTTTCTCCAACAACAACAAAAAAAACCTTGGATTTCATCCTTAATTTATCAAAAACAGAGACTTCTGTGAAGGAAGGATGGCTTACATTGGTTACCCACCAAAACGCTAAAACAAAATAGAAAGTTCTGATACTTTATTTGAGCTGCTTTTTTATAGGAACCGTATGTATGACTTTCACTTTCTAGAAAGTGGTTTTCTCTTGAACACACATCAGAACCATTCATCATAACATAATTGCAAGCTGTCAGTCAGGGCCGCACCCTTAGCTTGTGGCAAACCGCCAACACATCTGTCAGAAGCGCTCACAGCTTCCGTGTGATTGTAATCCTCTACAAAGAGAACAAGCCCATTCACCAATTTCACATTCTCCCAATGAAACAATGACTCGCTTAAACCACGAGTGAAATTGTCCTGTTTCTCTGCAAACCAGGAGCTACTTTCTCGCCAAGTGACTGATGACACCAGCAGTCCCAGAGCACAGTGTGTCCCACGTGTGGCAGAATTTCTTATGTACAGCATGCTCCTCTCAAAACAAAGAGAGGTGCGTGTTTGGTCTGGTATACGTGTGAAGACACAGCATGCGTCTGTTCTGAGCTGCGTGAAAAAGCACAGGAGCAAAAGAGTAAGCTCCTTTCATCCACTCCTTCTGACACTACCTCCCGTGGAAACCAAACCTGCTTCAGAAAGAACGAACGCGTTCTGGATCACAGTAGAACAGCTCAGTTATCATCAACTTAAATCATCCCTGTAAGCTGGAAAGTCGGCCTCCCCAGGAATGCACGGAGAAAAGAGAGCAAATTCCAATGTCCACCACCAAGCAAGAGTTAAGCGATGGCTTCTAGTCACTCTATACCTGAATTTCCAAAGAAGTTTCCAAGAATCAGACATCTATGAAGTTTAATATAACAATAGAAGAAACTGCTTGTTTATAAAAACTGATTCCAGGCACTGACTGCTCACATACCATAACTACCTCTTAGGTTTCCTTTGTGTATTCATGTACCGTTGCTTCCTGTGGGCAACTCTGTCCATGAACTGAAACCAGAGTTTCTGCATGAAGACCACACTTATGCTTATCCATCTGCAGAGCTGAATGACAGGCATGTGAACTACTGGTCCTGAGGAAATGAGCATCTTACCATGAGAGAGAGGCATCTCCACAAACACATATACTTACATCTAATTAATATAGATATATGTAATTTCCCGTAACATGGTTTTCAGACAAAAATTACACATACAAATTCTCCAAATACAGCAAAAATTTGTTGATAATTTATACATATTAAATATATACCTGATGACTATATCAAATACATAGATTCCACATTAATAACTGCTAGTATCATACTTACAATCTGGGTAAGATGGTGCACACCTACGAGCCCAGCCTCAGAAGGCTAAACAGGAGGATCCCAAGTTCGAGCCCAGGTCAGGCTGGGCTCTACAGAGTTCCAGGCCAGCACTGGCTGCATACAAGAGAACTTATCTCGAAATAATAATAACAAAACCAATAAATGATAGTACCTAAGTTAGACAACTGATATCCCAATACATTATAAGATTTAACTTTCCTTTACTATCAGAGTACATTAATTCCATGATGACAGCACCCCAATATTATGAACTGTTCAGAGAGATTAAGTAACTATCAATTATGTACACCACTACAAAGCTCCTTCTCCAGATTCCAGAAAACTTTCATGTGTCTCCACTGAGTTGTATGAATACAAAAATGTAAGCATTAATGTATGCAAGTCACAATATCTAAACATAGACAAGTTATGTATAATATATGTATAAGTTGCATATATATTTATACAATAATATACAATTTATATATGGTAAATTCTATATCTTACATAGGAACTTCCATGTGTGTCAGTATTTATATATTAACTCTTGCAAAATATGCATACACCTTTATATTTAAAAGTCACCACAGCTGGGGGAAATGCAGTGTGTACAATGATACCCAGTAATTTCAAGAAAATCTTCATTGAAAGTTGCCTTATCTCATAACTTCCAACTATCAACTTTAGTGGCAAAATCTTTATAGATTTGATTTTGCAATCAAATGTAGGCAGAAAATACAAAATTTTTCTACGCAAAGTAAGAAACCTTTATCTGTTCGATGAGGAGACATAATCAAGTAACTCACAGTGTTTCATAAGAGGATAGTAAAGTATCTGCATTTGAGAAAAGGATCACAAAAGCATGCTAGCATCACTGAAGTAAAGACACACATCTGATTCACTGCCCTTCAGTGAACTGGACACTGGTGGACTTTCAGGAGTCAAGGTAAAGTTTACTTTTTAAAGTATGTTTGCAAAATCAGCAGGTGGGAAATTATGAAGGAGACTGTAGAATGGGGATTAATGCCAGCTTTACCTGACTGTGGCAATGGCTCTCTCAAACTGATCAAGTTTCAGCGTTCTTTGAAACTCTTGTTCTTAAATAGCGATCTTCCAAGAAATTGGTTTCTAGACACAAATTGATTTAAAAATTTTTGTATTAAAAACAATTTTAGGGGCTGGAGAGGTGGCTCAGGGGTTAAGCCTCCCCCTTGCAGGCGGGAGGTCCCGAGTTCGGATCCCAGATCCCACGTATAGACGCCAGGCGGAAGCGGGGCGGCCTGCGCGCTTCTGATCCTGGTAGGGCGGAGCCTGCTGAATCCCGGGGCAGAAGGAGGTGGAGGCGTCCATGGTGGTTCGCGAGTTCGTCCGTGGTTCTACATGTACATAGACACACACACACACACACATACACACAGGCGCGCGCGCATACACACGCACATGTGCACAGTTGAATTAATAATAATAAAAAATTAAAAAAAAATTTTAACAGCTGCTTGCTTTAGAAAAAAATCCAATTCTGAAAAATAGTGTGTAAATGAGTTGATTTCCTCACATAAAATCCCAAAACTAAATATAGACAGTCTACACACACATTCTTCTTTTAAAAGGGGGTTAGTATTTTTTGATAATAAGAGCATCTAAACTTGAGCAGTATTTGGAAGTCCATTTGAATTTAAGATGTAAATAATTTATTATTAAGTTTTAATTTTACAATAGAATAAAAACTTTAAGCATTTTTGAGAAATAATAAGTCATATATCAGATTTCAAAACATGTATATGTATTTTGGAACTAAGAGACTATGTATCTTGATAACTGCTGCCTTTTCAGGTATAAAATTACAAACATTTTTAAGTCACTTTCTTAAAACTAATACTGTCACTACTTAGTCTGATTACATATGCACATACATACATTTCTCTAATATTTTGGTACAATATTAAATATATTTGTTTACATTCTCCATATCTAAAATGGCAGAATGGGGCCTGTCTGAATTCCCCATGAGTCAGAAGGATCATGAGTTTTAAACATTGGCTACTTAACAAGTTCCAGGCCACCTTGGGTGATACAGTGAGACCTTGTCTCACAAAAAAAAAAAAAAAAAAAGCAAAAGAGTCAGTAATACTTGTATAAACACATGCATGACACAATGATGAAAAACACAGGCAGAGTTAAAGAAAAACCAAATGCACACACAAGTACAAACTCATCACACAAGTACATATCATATATATACGAAGACAGACATATACATGCACATATATATTTGTGCATAGATATATACATGCACATAAATATACACAAACATACATACATCTATATACATTCAAACATGCACACACATGTACATATGCATGCATGCATATATACATGAACATACATACATACACATACATGTATATATACACATGCACACATACATTCACACACATGCACACACATACAAACACATTTGCATGTATACATAGAAATACAAACATATGTATAGATCCATGCTCATATACATACTTATACACATATATACATATACAGGCATACACACATACATATAAATATAATACAAACAGCACACATATATATGCACATACATACACAAATATGTGTATTCACAAACACACATATAGATAAATACACATGCATATATGTACATGTGTATATATGAATTATACACATATTTAATTACATGCCTGCTTAGGGTCATAGTTAAATATCAGGTACTATATGACTCGAATAGAATCTATCCAAAATATAAGCAACATTTGTATTCTATAAAAATTATGAACAAGATTGTACAGGAACTTAGCTTTTAAAAACCAATGCAATTTAAGATATTAACATAGAAATGTAGCATCAAAACCCCTGCGTGTAATTCCTGATATATTTCACTATGAGCAATGATCATGTTGTGTGGCAAGACAGAAATATCGAAGGTTTCTACTTCTGAAAGCTGAAACAATTAATTATCACAATGGAGTGCCTCTAATCAGTTCGACAGAATATAGTTTTCTTTAACATCCTTTTACAAAGAGTACCAAAACTACACCATACACCTACAGAGAAAATTAATACATATCCTTCTTAAAAACATTAAAACTGATTTGCTTGACCTTAATCTTATTTTAGTTGAAGCTACTAAAATTTGCTTAAAATGTTTTCCTCTTCTATTGGGATTTATAAGTCTGAGCACTGTATATCACAAGACTCTTTTCCCTGCATAAGCGCAAACACTCCCTAAACACAATCACATTTGCGACAGTTCTGTGCTGTGCCAAAGGAAACAAGTCAGTGTCGGCAACGTTCTGTAATTTCAGTTCGCTTTTGTTTTTCAGTCTTCAAGACCCATGGAATTCTCTGTTAAATAGCTATGGTTTAAAATAACTAAAGTATCCCTGATAGATTAAAAGAAAGATTTGCTACAAAACATAATTGTGACCAAGATCAGACATAATTGCACGCAGCTTATAAAGCCGATATTTAAATAATGAGTTGTACTTAATAATGAGATAGGATGTTCTTCTTTTTATAGACTATTATTTATCAAGAAAGGCATATGATTTTTCAGCCCTAAAATGTGCATCCCAAATATGTGAAACTATAGCTACTACTCTCTCAAGCCTTCCGATCTTCCTCTGCTCTCCACTGTCATCAAAAATGGGGTGCTCATGTTAATCAGATATTCCAATTAACCAGCTTCCTGTATTTGCAGCATGTGGTCACTAGTTTTCATAGAGGTTAGATAGTTTACTATTGCACATAACTTACTCTTGAATGCTTTGGGACTTAATTCATAATTTGAAAATATTCTCACAGAAAAATAATAAAACTAGATTTAACTGTCTCTAGGTGCAAAAATATTTCCAAACCTACTTCAAAGAATAAAGTCTATTCTCCTGCGCCCTTTTTATACCCCTCCTAATTCATGCTTCTAATATTAGGCTTTATTATTTATTCATTTATTTATCGTGTATTACCATGGCTCTTCAACTCACTCACCTAACAGATATTTATCATCTACTCCTATGTACCAAGTATATACAAGGTTTAGAAAGCAAAAGGGATTTTTTTCAATGGAGTGGCCACCTGACTGAGCCTCAGCTTTGTAGTAAGTGCCAGGCATATAACCAGGCACTGAGGGAGGCGTGCGAGGCGCTGCGTTATGGGAGGATTACTGTTGTGGGACACACAGCACATCCCGCCCTGCCCTGTCAGTGCCCAGTGCACCCGCTATCTCCCTGCCCTGTTCTGCTGGCAGAGCTGCTTCCTTGACCTTTGGCACTGTCCTCACTTAAGTTTTTAAGTGCTCTAGTATGTCCTAAACTCTAAACGATCTTTTTTCTATTCTTATTGTACATTTATTTCTACACAATAGCTCATGTAACTAAAAAAGCACATGGTATATAGTGTTATACAATTACATATTAGATTATAAATGCAATTCGTTATGTGAAGCAGATTACCCGTAGGCTCGTTTGGGAGAATAGGTACAGTTGAGTAATGTTAACACTGTCCTGCAATGTAGCTACCAGTTTTCTTTCATTCAGTAAAAGAACCAAAAATAAGTGAAATTAACATTCCAGGTAAGTAGTTTACAACAAACAGAACATTAATTACGTGGAAGTTTTTTATGCGAATCTAATAGAAAATAATTATGGGCGAAAGGGGGAACTAGGAAGGTACTCAGCCAGCAAAGTGGTAACCTTACAAACACAAGGACCTGAGTTGGGTTCCAGAACCGCCCTAGAACGGCTGGGTGTGGCGACACGGGTTTGGAATCCCAAAGCAGATTCCGGAGGCTTGGTGTCCCCCAGCCCAGCCTGCTTCGTGAGCTCCAGACCACGGGGAGGTCTTGACTCAGAAAAAAAGGGGGAAATGGCACCAGGAAAATGGCATCCAGGATTATCCCCTGGACTCCCACACATGCGTGCGTGCGCGCGCACACACACTCACACACTCACACACACACACACACACACACACATACACACACACATCTCAAACAGACTTTTTTTAATATCAGGATGTTCTTCAATGAGTGTCCCTGTGTCCGACATACAACAGGGGCTCAATAAATGTTCATGGACAAGAAAGGAGGCATCTAGATGTCTGTTCATATCCAGCATTCTGCATGTGATGGTCACAAAGACTCAGGTGGTATCTCTGAGGTTCTGCCTGATCCAGAATCAAAACAGCTTACTCAGCTTTATTACCTAAACTGAACTGGTAGGGTAAGAGTATTACTGAAAAGCTTTTATAAATATTTCCCAAAAGTGTATAAAAATAAGTTTTACCAAAAAAAAAAAAACCCTTAAAATGTCTTTTTTCCCATTCTTTGAGTTTTTCTGACGTAAATAAGACTGTGGTTCAGAAAAATAACAAATCTTTCTGCTATAAGATGTATGATTCCAAGGACAAGCAGGCACCAATTCAAGCACTGCATTTGCTGAAGAACAGCCTCACACAGCAGAATTTTTAAAAAATATATTTACTTAATTTTTTATTATTTTAACATTTTTATAAAATATTATTTTATTTAATTTATTTATTGTGTGTGTGTGTGTGTGCATGTGTGTGTGTGTGTATGTGTGTTCCTATAAAAGACCAACGGTAACTTGAGGAATCATCCTGGACTGCTTCTACATCCTGTTTGCTTCACTCTGGGATTTCACGGACTCTGCCCACCAGGATTGGAAGTGCAGGCTACCACCAGTTCCCCCTGGCGTTTTTTACATGGGACATGGGATCTGAACTCAGGACCTTCTGCTTGTGAGGCAGAGTCTCAACCCCTGCCCTCACACAGCAGACTTTAATCCAAACAATGTGGATGTCCACTCGCTGCTGCCTTCAGTACTTCCAGAGAGGACTCTTCTAAGGAAAGAATGTCTTTCACAGGCTATAAGGGTCCAAAGTGGGCTTTAGGATAAAGCAGCTGAGAAAGGTACCTCGATGTATAGGGCAGCAATTCAACTGGACCTTATGCCAAAGCAACGACAGACAGGAATGCCTAACAGGAGTCAAGCCCACCAACAGTGACTGCCCAACCAGCATATCGAATAGCAGAGGACAGGACTCCAGGAAGCCAAGCTGCAGCTCAAAATGTGTTCATTAAGAGAATATTATCCTAAATGCGATAGTCACTGAGTTCAAGGCAGTATTTATGTTACATGAATAGATAGACATACATGCTAGGAAGGACATTCCGGTAAGTTACTAAGGGCTTTCCATACACTCCACCTGCTTTGTGTGCCTTTGCCTATTTTCTTCCTTCAGTTATTGTAGCCTCGTGGTTATGTTAATACATGTGACTAGTCATGGCAAAAATTTGAGTGCCTGATTTATTATTTTCTATGTGTGTGGCATGTTTAGCAACTCACATTTTTCAAAATTAAACTTTAATCAAACAAAAAGTGGTGATCGATGAAATATTGATACTTCTTAAAAAAATGTGCTTTTCGATTTAAAAAAAAAACCTGTAAGGCTGAAAAGTTCTCCAAGCAACATGAAAATAAGCACATACTCTCTTGGTGAGTTCACATGTCACGTAGCTGGATCATGGGAAGGTAAACTTGTTCTGATACATGAACCATTCAAGAGAAACAATCACTTATCTGATAAGGTATCGGGGACAAAGAGATCCTCAGCTACACTGTTGGCCTTCTTCCTGTGAAAATCTCTCTCTCTCTCCCTTACTCATCCCAACACGTGTACACACATCCGCGTGCGCGCACACACACACACACACACACACACACACACACACACACACAGAACCACCTCACACGCTGAAGGGACATTAACACACACAGGTGACTGGGCTTATCCAGCGCTGAGCAGATGACCTGAGGCTGGTGCCTCTGACTCTGCTGTGCTCAGTGGCTCCTGGTGACGCTGTGAATCACACGTGCAACCCACGCTGCAAGGACACTGAAGCACCAGTCACCAGAATTTTCTGCAGCTCCCTGTTTACTGGGTGTTCGAACCAACACTTATAAATTTCCTTGGCAGTAGAAGAGAAAAGCCGAATATCTCTCCCTCCTCCCATCTAGAAACTGTATGTGACTCGTGATTGTAGGATGTGTGATGAAGCTCTTAACAAGCTGTGAAGCACTGTGTTCAGTACAGCATTATTAACCTAAAGAACCTAGATCCAGAGATCTCGTACACAACTCCACACATCCAAGCTTGTGGGGATCTTGGTACCTGAGTTTCCTATTGACTTTACAATAGTGAATGTGAGAGAAGAAAGACATTTTGCTAATGAAATTTAGAATGTGTTTAACTCAAGCGCATTGAATTTATGAGGGAGAGAGAGACAGAGAATATGGTAGGAGGAATGGCACACACTCTTCACTGGGCTTCAGGTTGTCTTTTCATTCTTGGGGTCAGTGGCTTTTCATTAATCAGGTTCTACCTGAAAATTTGGGGGACAGGAGTACAGGGCAATTTCCAGAATGTCTCACATGGCCAGGAAATGGCCCTGATTCAGAGAGTTTGTTTTCCCATCACATCTGAGTTCTTCACATCACTCCCAGCTCCCTCTGGGCTTCGCCCCGACCCCCGGGCGTATCTGACCCTTCAGTTATCCTGCTGGAGCAGCCGCCGACACAGTTCACACAGCGTCTGTTCCACCTGCAGCTGCCGCCGTGGGTGTCGCTGGCTCCGGTGCTGCTGGTGGCCGCAGCTTGTTCTGCTTCGTCAGATAGACTCTCATGTAGTCCAGGCTGCCCCGGTCCTGCCCCGTCTCAAGGGCTGGAATCACAGGCCGCATCTGTCCACTGTTATCATTTTATTTAGATATTATTACCTATTAAATATGTAAATATGCATCTATGCTGTATTACTATTACTACTGGTTTCTAGTCTCATCATTTTCAACCTCACACGATGGTCGGAGGATTTTTGTTTGTCTACTTGAGCCCCAGGAATGCTAAGTATAAGAAAAAGTCAGGCTCAAAGCAGACCGAAGTAGAAGAAGTAAACCAGATTGGCAGCTAGTACCTTCAGATCACTGCTCACGTGAGCAGCCCCTGCGAGACTCAGGAACCCCGAACATGGAGGCCGATGGCTGCGAGGCTCGTGGAAGTCGGAGCAGAGAGGCGCTTCCTAAGCCCTGGGCTGCCAGCAGGCACGGCGCCCCCTCCCCAGCAAGGCTTTCTCCCCAAAGAAATCGGCAACTAGCAAAGGAAAAGCTCAGTGTATAAGACTGTGTTTTCCAGAACAAATCCAAAGATCTGTGATTATAATTTGTCTCACATTTCTCATTTTCCATTAAACATTCCTATTTAACATAAATTTACCTGGTGCATAATTTTTTACAAATTAAAATTAAAAGTCATTTTGACCTTTGTTTTTTAACTTCCAATTCATAAATGGCAGGTATTTCAAAGTCAGATAAGTAATATAATTAATTCTGAGAGCTAAATATCTTCCTATTGATGTACTTAATTGTGAAAAAATATCAATTCATGGCACCAAGACAAGTTATAAAATTAATGTAAAATTTAGCTGGCCAAGAAAAAATTCTACTAAATAGGTGTATAGTTAAGAACAATGTGTCCTCCTACTACATAATGCAGCAGGAATAAGGCAGCTTTAACCTTTTTGAATGAGGTCACCTAAGAGTTAAGAGGACAAAATAATCTGATGCTGGTGACTCCAAGACTGTGGGTGAAGTGAGGTTCGGAGCATATGACTCCACCTGCCCGCGCTGAATGACTGATGAGTCTGTGTGTTTGGGAGCGTCTCTCTTCAACTCTCTGAGCATGCCTACATTTGGACTTTGAAATAGCCAAGATTTTCAGCAAGTAGGAAAATAATGTGTTTGAGAAAAAAAAAAACTGGGATATCTCATTTGTATGTTTTTAATCAAGAGTCAGATTGTGATACCTTGAGACATGTTCCCTCTTCAACTTGAAGAAATGAACACGTCAGATTAGATAAATCACTAGACAGCTGCTAACAAAAACCCTAGGTGTGCCTCTTCAATTACCAGAATCAGATGCAGCCAAATCAAAGAGGGAGGGAGCCCCATGAAGAGCAAGCCCCCAGAAACTTTTCAGGTACTTCTGAGTTTTATTTAAAGCCTATGTCTGAGTCTGACAAACGAGTCTTGGATTTTTAACCCAGGCTCCAGAGAGAAGCAGAAGCTGTTGCTCCAAGAGAAAACAGGGTAATCAGAAGCCTGGGGTCAGCCAAACACCACGATGGTGACCTCCTGAGAACCAGCACTGGTCATGGTGAAAGGACATGATGGTGAGGTGAACTTCACACACTGCCACATCTGCTTCTAGGTGCCAATGCCTAATGGGATGATTTTATAGATTTGTCTTTTAACAAGCACGATCTTACTGAAGGATGAAACCTGAAATTTCCTACACCTGCAGCGATTTGCCATATTCTGGTTTCAATGGTCACATTCGTCTACTTGCCTCTGTTGCTACCTGCAGCTAGGAGTGAGTCCCCCAGTCTCCTGCAAGGCCAGGGAAGCGCCCTCCTCTGGGACATAAAGCTCCTTCTTCAGCAGCTACAGGCAAAGCATGAGCTCTCTCAAAAGACGGAGTGGAAATAAACAACTCAGAGCCAAAGGGAAAATAAAACCACTTTCAAGTTTCCTTAGTTGGTGAACTATTTGCATCTGAAACTTATAAAATCATCCATTTTTATGACACTTTTAATAGTAATATTTGGGATTATTAGCATGATAAACTTCTCACCTATTCATCTTTTACTTTAAAAAAAAATCAGCTCATCTTATGACTAACACCTTGGCATTCAAACAAATGCTGTGCTGAGACAGAAAAAATAAAACCTGTATAAATGACAGAGTGTTCAACCATGAAGACATTGTCTTTTATGAATATTATAATCACAGAATCAATAAGCCTACAAAGAAAAAACAGGACACAAAACGTGTTTTGTCATTTCTGACGAAGTTATAAAAACAACAGACATTCAATATGCCAAGTGTTCTTCAATCCTTCATAATCATAGCCTTATTGAAGCGAGTACAAAAAGGGTCTAATTGCATAGGAGCAGTCTCAATGTAATAGGTTATACACCCAGGCACCGCTGCACAATACAACAAAAACAACGTTCCCTGTGTATAGCAGAATGTCATCTCTCATTTTCAGGCAATTACCTTCTTTCTTGTCAACAGTTTTAATAACCTCCATCATCTCTAAAAGACTTTTGCTTCAGTTAAATAATTTTCAGCTTTTTAATATGCAAATGTGCTTGTTCATATGCATGGGTGAAGTGGCACTGCTACTTGAAATGTGTCAGTACATTGTGGAGCACCTGCACCTCGGGGAAGCTTGATTTAATTGACACCTAATACTATTCATTATTCCACTTAGTGAGCAACTCCTATTAGTCACCTGTAGGTTTTCCTATAAGCACTGCTTTGGCCACCAATAAAAATATGAATATTTCTATAAATAGAATGTCCATATTTAGTAAACGGGGTTCACTCCTATCAGAAATTTGGGGGGGATATAGGGAAATGGTATGGAATCAATAGGGTTTTCAACAGGCAATCTGAAAACTTCTTTAATTTTTCTGTTGATTTGTATAGAGACAAATGCACATGTGGAGACTTGTACTGCTCGGTAGACACGGATGCTATGTCTTCTTTTACATGGCTCAGCAACATCTTGCTCCATGAAATAAATACATGGACGGATGGAAGGGAGGGTAGATGGGTGGTGGGATGTATGTGTGTATGTGTGTATATGGATGATGGGTGGATGGATGAATGGATGGAGGGTGGATAGATGAATGAAAGAACAAATAAACAAATAAAACAATCTTCCAAAATATATCACTAGATTTTGAGTTCGTTTTATGCCCATAGGGTTTTCTTATTTCTTACGATTCCAGACTAGGTGCTTTGTAAACAAAGCTACTTACCATAACATACAACCTGGATTTGCCACAATGTTACAAGACAAATCAGACTCCCGTCAATGAACAACCCTTTACCAGTACTATCTTGTGTAGTAACTAAGAGAATGCTACTGTGAGGCATGTAGAATATTTTAAACAGCATGGAAATCTCAGCTCAGAGAATTATAGCACATGGGGTTTTGTGCCCTGGTTGGTATTAATGTAATAAACATGTACTGCAAATGATTACAACTTAAGTCTATTAGTCTTTTTGCCTTTATGAAAATGGAGGGATTAGCAGTGAAAAGGATGAGGGGGCTTAATGATATGGGGGCTGCTTCTTACCACATGGCCGGTGACCTTCTGCCCAGGCCACATTTCTCTTTGGCATTAATGCATCTGTTAGTCCCAGAGGCTTAGGCTACAGATGTTTAACATCCTGCTTATGGGCAGATCATCTGGAATACGAAGTGAGAAATCTATACTACTTATTAGTATATATCATGAGTGTAACAGAGATTTAATAGCCCATTCAAACAAGATTAGTGAAACCATAGCTCAGGGGGAAAAAGATCATCTTAACAGATATTCCCTCAAACCTGTGGTGTGGGGGACAAAGCACAGCAGAAAGCTGGGATATGTGTCTAAGTGTCACAAGAAATGTCACTAATTAATGCTGTTTATATAGCAGCATAAGAAACATTAATCATATCCTTCAAGGTAAACTTAAAACCTTTTTATGGAAAGGGTTTATAAGTGAGGTGGTAATCTGGCTATATGGCAAGCTTATCTACATCCCACTGAGAGTGACCATAAATCAAGTTAATGTCTAGAATCAAAAAGAAGTGAGGTGTAATGGGAAAAAAAAAAACCTGAGTTTGCCAACTCCCAGCTCCAATCATTTTGAAGGAATAAGGCAGAAAAAAAAAAATAAAAGCAAAGGAAACACAGTGGTCAACTAGACCTTTGTTGGTATCCCCCAAAATGTAATCTCCAAACTGAAGAATGGCAGCTGGCAGAACAGCTGGTGAATAGGATTAATGTCAGAAGAAAGAAATAAAACTCAACATATGTCCAGGCCTGCGGTGCTGGGACTGGGCATGATTATACCCCGACGGACAGGCTGAGTACAGCTGGGAAGGGCCACTGAGCGCGCTGCTCTGCCGCAAGGTCACTGCTGGAAGACAGCGAGTGTCTGAGCACAAACTCACCTTTGCCTGGAGAACTGCGCCACTGGGAAGCAGAGAGGAAACCCGGATTTTTAACACACCCCAGTGCCGAACAGTTTAACCCTTACTGCTTCTTTGGCTGTAATACAACGTGAACCAAGGGCAGATTACCACCAAACCTGACAGATTGCGCTAAAGTAAATATAATTTTCAAATCATTTAAACCCCTTAATCTCATCTCGATCATATCAAATATTTAGAGCAAACATATTTCCATCTTTCATTTAGAGTTTAAATAGGCACCGAGGGCGGGGGAGAAATCTAATTAAATAGATAACATAGATAGGATTTTGTAAATTGTCAATGCTTTTTAAAATTAACACTTTTACAGTTACAGCATCACAATCATTAAAAACATTTAAAGCAGCTGCTTTTCTGTGGGGGGGGGACCTCCGGTTCTCATACTGTCTGACGATAGCGAGCTATGTCTTCCTGCCCCATCCCCATGCCGTGGTTGGTCCATTTAGCCTTTTGTAACAGTAGATGAGAGATGTCGGAACGTAAATGTTGGAAGTAGTTATGGTGATGAACAGCCACCACGTGGATGTGACTGATGGATGAGAAAAGGGTTTTGCTATTTATAGAAACTTTAGAATAAATTCTCTCCAATTGTTTCCCTATTGGACTACTTCTATAAACGTTTTGAAGAGAGCAGTAATCGTTGCTGAGAGTGGTATGTCTTACTCATTCCTGCCGATGATTACTTCTTTCAGATTCCTAAGCTAACTTGAGTTCCACAAGCAGATTATCAGAGGCAACAAATTACCTTTCCATGTAAAAACAACTAGTAGTCTCTCTGCCTTCCCCAAAGTAGGAAGAGCAGTGGAGAGGGAACGGTGTAATGAGTTTCATTACAAAGGAGAAGAATGGAGATAGGATTCTCAGGAGCCCAAGGGCACAGCTCTTAGACCTCAGAGGAATCCATATGCAACTCCAATCACACAAGTAGCTATTCTCAGGCAAACTGCGCTGTTTTTCCTATTCACAATAGGATCAGGGGCCATTGTATCATAGAGTCTGGCCCTAAAACAGCATGCTCCAAAGCTGTTGAACCTCCTAGAAGGCTGACTTCTAAACTCGAAGGCCAATGTATTACCAACCTCTTGATTTCTTATGTATATGTCTCTAACACATAAGCTAATGGCTAGTTTATACATGCAATACGCAGCCTCTGCCACAAAAGGAAAACTCTAGAAAATAGCAAATGAAATCTCAGAACTTTTAAAGGAAGTATAATAATGGCTGAAATCAAAGGAGTCAATCTGAGCATCTTTCTTGAATGATTTTCAAACAAACAAGGTTACATTTGTAAGTGAGCGGGAGAGGTGTACACCCCCATAGGAATTCCTGGAGGGCTCTGCAGATAACATTTAAGAGAGGAAAATCATCATATGGCATCACTGTTTTGCCCAGGAATTATGATTTTTGAAGTACCTGATCTTCATTTCTGTATACATTTGAGGCTCTGAGATCTAGGAGTGACAACTCCTAATGCCTGTGAGCATTTAGGCATCTTTATATTATTTCAAAACTTTACCCACATTTTAAAAGTTAACCAGGTGGTGTTTATATCTCTCTGACAGCTCAAATTGTCCTACACTAAATGTCTAACACTAAGGAAGCACTCCTTTCTGCAAATCTCAAGTGCCAGGAAACTCTGGTATACTTCAGATAAATATCTAAATAGATTTGCCAATTTCTAAACTTTATCACTGTTACTCCATTTTATGCAATTCCAAGATTGTGAGTTTGGTGTTTTAGTAGCATTTGGCATTTTCTAGAATCTTCGAATGATGAAGAAGTGTTTTTATTTGTCGTTACAGAATAAGGAAAAAATCCTACACAGCTTCTTAATGTCTTCTGAATTGTTTAAGAGGATTTTAAGATATGAGTTAAAAGAATTTCATAATCTTAATTTCAATTTCTCCTTTTCATTTAATAGTAGACATTCATTAGGACCCACACACTGTAATAAATTATAATAATTTCAAACAAGAATTAAATTACTAGGTACCTAGTGAGAGAGCCATTTTCCTTAGGTACCCTGTAATCTAACTGTCAGATTTAAAATCTCTTCCCAATCAACTCTTCACAACATTCACATTTATTCATCTATGTTCAATTAATAAAAGGTGTGAATAATACTGACAAAATTGATCATTATTGTTCATGTAGATTTAGAAAATTATAAGGTAATCTAAAATGTAAAAGGAATTGAGGGAAACTATTAAGGTTCTTATAAATAAATTCATCCTATGCTATTTTTTCAAATCAAGACTGAAACTTCTGTGAGACTTATTTAAATTGACTACACAAGCTAGTTGATAAATTGTACATTTTTAGAGCATAAACCACTTTCATTATTTTTGACAAATATCAGCACAAAGACTCCACTGGCGCATTAGAGCTTACAATACTTCAGAAGCCAAAATGATTTCAGAAAGGAGCAAGCTCATAGTGGTCCACACAGTTTATATCCAATAGGTTGTGGTAAACAGATACAACCACAGGAACGTCAGAGAGAAAGAGAGAGAGAGAGAGAGAGAGAGAGAGGCCTTCCAGAAGGAAATACCACCCCCTGTCATTTTTCCTGGAGATTCGGAAGCATGGGTAGGATTCTTACTCCACCACCAAAGAGAAATATAGTTCTATGCCCCCTGGTCCCCATACAAGTCTCCCTGCCCACAGGACTGTGCACTTCAGGGTCTCTTTCCACCCAACCTCCCTGACCCTCTCCTCCTTAGCTGGCGCCCCTGAAGATAGAGTAAAGCATATCAACATCTGTTCCCATTCACACCGATTTTAATTTACCAAAAGAGCCCTGCTATTTGCAGAACACAATGACAGATTTAGGGCCTTGGCTGAGGTTGCGTTTCCAGTGTGTCAGCACTTCCTCCTCCCCAAGAGTAAATTCCAGGGGGTCACAACAAAGGAATGGCTGAAATTCAGACTTCCACAGAGACGTTTTTTTCCATCCTTCCGCATTTCATCCCAGCTTAAGCAACCCCCACTCCGTCCCAGTGGGCACACTGGTGGTGCACGGTAGTCAGGCTAAAATTATCTAGTCCCGCAGCGGGGGACACCTCTTAGGCCCTTCCTGGACGTTCTGCAACACCGGCATCTCGCCTAGACTTTGGTATCTAACTAAAATGTATTAACCACAATATAACAATTTTATACCTTTTCACATTTGTAAAGCATTAGGTTTTACATGCGTGCACGCGTACACACACACACACACACACATACACACACACACACACACACACACACACACACACACACACACACACACACTGTTTCGTAATCCGATCATAAGAATGGAGTTTTAAGTTACAGCTATGCTTCCTGGCTTCAGAGTTCCACAGTCACATGTTTTCTTATGCCATGCTTTATCCAGACAATTTAAATAGAAGCAAAGAAAGTCACTCACACCATCCCAGTTTCTCTGGATAATGCGGCGTTTTTAAGACACAATGTGAACAGCAACTTGGAGAGACAATGCACAAGTTGTGTGGTAATCAGATGACAAGGAGCAGCTGAGCAGAGGGAAGACAGGCAACGGAATGCCACGCAGCAATCAGCACTGTTGACTAATCAGAATTTGAGACACTAGAAGGTAATAAGGGTATTATAAAGAATGGCTTATTGAAGGAGCAGCTGTTTATGTGCAGCTCACTGTTTAAATGAGTTCCACTAGACTGCCATGGGATGTTTTGGTGAAAATGTTTAACTCCTTTTAAAATGATCATTAGAGAAGAGACGGCAAGTACCAAGTGGCAAGTTTGGACACATCAAAGCGCCGAGCTTGAGCAACACTGGGGACAGTTATCTGAGGGTTGGAAATGGCCAGAAGTGCCTGTTCCAATGGGCTTTTAAGTGAGAAGCACTTGTTATTCAGTGTTCTCTCGTGGAGTTCAGCAGTGAGGCCTGTGCCAGCGTCACGGCTGGGCCGATGTGGGCACACAGTGAGGCAGCAGAGGGAAACGACAGGAACGAAAAGCTCAGGGCAGGATGGAGAAAAGGTGGAGTCCAAACACCTGAAGAGACAGCAGTCACAGAACGCGTGGCCATCGCACATGGAGCCGGCCTCCCAGCAAGCAGAAGCAATGAGATCCCAAGTTCAGTTTCAGAGGCTTTTATATTCAGAAATAATGACCTCTGAAAGTCTCTCCTGTTTTGACTGATAAGAAACAAGTCATTTTCAAAGCCCAGTGGAAGGGGAGGGGGCTCAGCGTTACAGTGCATTTGCTATCATTGTCATAAAGTGACAGTCGTCTTGTTTAAGCTCCTTTGCACTTGGGCCCATGTAAGGAATTTTGCCTTCTTTACTTTCACGCAAGAAACAATTGTCTTCTCCTTTTTCTGCCCCAACAACAACAGGAACAACAACAAACAAATCCATAAATTACAGCATAAAGCTTCCAAGTAGCATCTCACTGGGTTTGTCTTGACGTAGCATTATGAAGATTTCATCTCTGACAAGTGCTCAATAATAGTTTAAAGCAGTCAGCAAGCGGTCAAAACTCTGCTATCTTTTGTAACAGTTCGCATGTCAAACTGGCAAAATGCCCACAGTGCAAGGCTGGGGGGAAAAATCTATTTAATGTCTGCCCCACAAGGCGACATGAGGTTTGATTGGCAGAAAGCAGAGAGTGGCTTTTGATCATGTGTCCTAACAAGCAGTTCCAGCTCCTGTCTCCTCCAGTGATGGGCTCCGCATTACCCATTCAAACAGAAGTGACAGACCACCGCCCTCCTCCCTGGCTGCAGTCACACGCAGTGGGAGCCAGGGCTGGGGACACAGTCCCTGACTGAATATATCACTTTTGCAAGACAAGCAGGTTGTCTGAATCAAAGTTGGACAGAATAGACTCAACATTATTAAAGGGGCTACAAAGCTAGGTCTGAGTGATGTTCAGCCAGTGTGCAGGGCCTCCGGGACTCCTGGGCTGATGGGAAGAGGAGCAACAGAACTCACAGGGCCAGAGATGGGCTGCCGTACACGGGGACTAGGAATTCTGGGGTCCCTCCTGCCTTTCCCACTTTCTTTACTTTTATTAAACAAATTCAGAAGAGGGAAAATAAGGCATAAAAGCATGATTACTACAGTTTATCAATTATAGACTTAAAAGGGAAAAAATACCAGCTGCAACCTTTGCATCTGGCTTTAAAATACACTAACACAGGTTTTCCAGCCAAGACGCTCACTTTAGAATTTTATTGCGTGTGCTCGCTTGGCATTATAGTGCAACTTTAGAATCTAGGAAAATTAATCACAGAAATCCTCAGCTTAAAATTTTCTAAGTTCTCTGACTAGCGGAGGGCCGCTAGCCATCATGTTTAGCCTATATTCCCTGTGATAGAGGCAGGGGACTCAAACCTTTTGCTTAAAATCTATCTACAGACATAAACATCTAAAATGAAGACATGCTCAACACAAATTTTTTATTGTCTAAATTTTATGCTTTCTTAAATTACTGAACATAGCTTCTTATAATCTGCAGTACATTATCAACTACCTATGAGATGCAAGGAAATAAAATCTAAAGTCGTTTTCTATTTGGAAATGTAAAAACAAATGCCCAAAGAAGTCAAAAATAAACCAACTCTCTGGCTATAGAAGCTAAAAAAAAAGATCAAAATATAAACAATAATCAAAACAAATTATTTGAAACCAAAATATACAATCAAATAAATATTTCATCCAGATGTTATTTTAAATCTCTCCTCCCATAACCATTTAATCTGTTCTTATCGCTGATATAAAGACTTGCGTCCTTTATTTATTAGTTTCTGTGGCACACTCCAGATATTTCTTGGAATACTTACGTTCTTGTTATTAGCCTTGGCATCACCGTAAATATTTAGTAGCAACCTGCTTGTTAGATATTTCAGATGTAATTAAAAGAATAAATATTCTCACAACGATGAACACAAGAGTTTTACTGGAGGAATAAGAAACCCAGAAGCATCTACAACTAAGGTGCTGATATTACTGGGAATGCCATTATGAGAAAATTGCAAAATTATTTTAAAAATGCAGAGAGTTAAACTCTAAAGAGTAACATGTTCTTTTATTGTAACACTCATTTAAATTACTTCAGATTTCAATGTTAATTTAACAGTTGCTGGCATATATTAGTTAAATCGTGCCATTTCTCAGAATAATCCTAATACAAATAGTGTTTGATCTGTGTTCCATAAACCATATAGCATATGCTATCTAATTGATAAATAATGTTGCATTAATCAAATACACATTCTGCTGAAAGAGAAATAAAGTCACATGTCATCTGACTTCTGAATTTCATGACGAGAAAGCTCTTTGAGGGGGATGAAAAAGATAACTATAAATTTTATCCAAGTTACCAAAGGCACAGCCAAGTAGTTACTGAGAAGTCTATTTTTAATGTCAGAAAATTATCATGAAGAGGGTAATTTGACTTCTGTGATGCACCCAAATTTTAAAGGGAGGATCTCTATTAGCAAATGCTTCCAAGCACCTGGAATGCAGTAAAATGCCATCTTGTTTTATCCCCGAAATGCGTATTGTATTAATATTCTCCCTTTTCATCATTCTACCATCAACACCATTGTTGTGTGCACACTGACTTAAGACCAGTTGAAAAAAGGCTGTGAACTTGGGACTGTGAATCAGGCACTAACCAAGGTAAAGAAGCCAAATCCACACCTGCATCACCAAGGACCACATATTAGCCTGCGTGAACCTGTAGCTCTCCAAAATATATTTCTCCCTTTATGCAATCCCACAGGAGAAAAAATCCATTGTTTTAAAAAGATGTGCATTACCCCTGCTTTACCAGATGGCTTTTTTTTTATATTGTATGCCAAGAAAAGCCAAAGAAAGGAAGAATAAATGTATGAAATGTTCTGCAATGACATAAAAAATACTTTCGTTAAAAAAACAAAATAATTAATTATTTTAGCCACTATATTATTGCTTACAGTAATACACAGCAATAACATTTACATTGATTGAATTCTGTTTCCTTAATGTGAAATTTGTTTGGGGTTAATTAGCACGGCTGAGGAATAAGCTTAATAATTTTATGTTGTTTACACTGGAGGCAGTTTTCTGCGAGCACCGCTCAGGGAGGAAGTGACATCTAATTTCAGACAAAATGTGGAGGTGAGGGAGGCTGCTCACCGTGGGGTGGCAAGCCAGGCCTTCCTCCTTCAGCAAGCCTCCCACTACTTGGGGTGTCGGGGGCAACAATGCAAAGTTGTTCACATCATTGCTCGGACACGGTAAGTTTTAAAACAAATACTGAGCCGAGCCGGGAAGACAGAAAAGGACTGATACAAATGGAGAATGTCGACAGTATTAGACATTTTTACTGTCCCTTCCTTAAGAAAAGGCAGGTCTAATTAGTTGTCTTCCTAAAATGCGTACCTAGCATTTTTATTATGTATTATAACATTTTGCTCAGAGCTGACATTTTTATTCTGACAAGCACTGTCTAGAGAGCTCTCAATAAATAATACATTGACAATTTTCAGTAAATAAGCAGTGGACACAAATCGTTATCCTTACTTACAGCTGCCCTGCTCTAATAGTGCTTTTACAAGTGAGGTGACTATTCAGCCTAATGCAATCCTCTCAGTGCTGGAGAGACATTTTCATTCATTACCACGGTCACAAGCACTTAAAGCACTTTTAAGCCCTGTTGCAAAACAGCAGGGACGGCAGAGCCGGTGGGGCTCATGAAAACTCAGGCTCCTCATCAGAGAAGGCCCAGGCCGTCCACCTAGGCAGCTAGGAAACGCACTTCTGCTCAAGCCACCTGGACCGGCAGATCTGGCATCTAACGGGAACGCAGCATTCCTTGGGGAATTAAACGTCAGTCTTCTCTCGCTGAAGCTTGACCATGCAGCTTTGTTTCCTCTCCTAAATACGGTTCACCATCCAGTAACCTTTAAGTACCAGAAGGTTCAGAAACTTAAAATCTAAATCCAAATGGATACACAGGAAGATACTCAACTTTTCTTCTTTCCCTCGTCAGCCTCATCCAAAACCACCCTAAGTAGTCATACAACTGTTAAGGCAAAACTCAAATTTCCTTTTCATTCATAGTATGGCAGCAGTCTGATTTTTTAGCTGTGTGAAAATGCAAGCATATGGATAAAAAGGAAAGATAAAATGAGAAGATAACATCTATCTGTCAAGGAGTAGACCACCTAGAGACAGTAGAATCACCCTTCTCCTTAATGAAATCAATTCACCAATTATTTAAATTCTGAAAAAGACTGAAACTATGTCACCCAATCAGGAGGTGGTTTCATGGTTCCACAAAAGTATCCTGAGACAAGGACAGAACACAGGCACCATGGCGGTACTAGACAGTCATGCAGTTTCAAAACTCCTTTCGCCTGCATGACATGTGGCTGTCATCATGTAGCTCATTTCCCAAAGGTTTCCAATGATACATGTGTGAACAAACCTCCTACCCTGCCAGTTATTTGAAAACATATCATATACAATTATGTATGGTGTGTCATTTGACAATGCTAATAGATGATATGTCGCTAGTTCCCAGATTTAGTATAGTATATTTTATTGTTTCTCAAAAATACTCCTATTTATTATTTAAATTAAAGAAATCTCTTGGTCAATGAGCATGCCAGGCTGTGGTGGAGCAGCCCTGTTCTTTCAAAATAGTCCATCTTTTGATGACACTAAAAGGCCAGGAAGAGTCCTTTCTCTACTGCCTAGGCCTGTGCACATGCGCCGTGGGGTGTTAGAGCTCACGCACGGTGCTGAGCTCTAACAGTGTATTTTTCAGAATGCTCCCCGGTGTTCAGTGACACTTGGTCACACATGATGTGGCTAATGGTGTTCAGTGTGACACGTGCCTACATGTGGCCTGGGCAAGGGTGTTCAGTGACCCATGGCTATGTGTGGCATGAGCAAGGGCGTTCAGTATGACGCATGGCTAAACATCATGTGGTCGAGGGTATAGAGTGTGACATACACTTGATGTGGCCATAGGGTTTGGTGATGGCTATGCATGGTAGTGATGTCGTTCAGTATGACACATGTGGCATAAGCGAGGGTGTTTCATGACACATGACTATGTGTGGTACGGGCAACGGTACATTACAGTGTAGTGCAGCTTAGATGCTCTACAACAGTTTTCAACTTCTGTTTGCCTCAGAAATGCTGAGCTTGTTGAAACACCATAACCCAGTAGGTCCCCCAATAGGTCTCCTTCAGAAAGTCAAAGAAACCTAAGAATTTGCCTTTGTTAGTAACCAGATGAGGTTAAGGCTACTGACAAACTTCAAGAATCACTGGGCTACAATTTACTGAGCTCATCTGATTAGATGATGAGTATGGACTTGTAGTAGAGCTAAGTGTGTAGTCAGTGCCCTACTTTCACATGCATAAAGTGACAGATTAGGGTTTCTTCATGTAGACCACGGATAAGCTACCGCCAATGATCCAGATGAGGGCACTAAGAAAAAGGAGACTTGTTCTAGAACAGTGAGTGACAGGCAAGGGACCCCAACTGTCCTTGTCTCTTTTAATGCCGAGGATAATCCTTCGTGAAAGCGCATGGGGTACTCTACCTTCTCAGAAACAATACTTGGCCCTAACACCTCTAAACCCAAGCATGCTCCCAAGACCAGCTCAGGGACATGGAAAACATCTTAATCACTTTGTAATGCTGGATGTGTCTCCAACATCATGCCCACAGCCAATAAGCAACTTCAGCTGTATCTCGACACCCTCTGTCATGCTTTAGCTCAGCAGTACATGCAGGGACATTAAAATTGCCTGCCCCCACACACATTTCTGTCACTTGTCATTGCTTCGTCTCAACTGATGTCAAGATACCAGCCATGTCAAGAAACATGTCCAGCTGTGCCACTCGCTCTCAGATGTTCTTCCTGCAACCAAAGCTTCAGATTCTAGCTCCTTAGCATGCCTCCGACATAGCTCCTTAGCATGCCTCCAACATAGCTCCTTAGCATGCCTCCAACATAGCTCCTTAGCATGCCTCCGACATACAGCACTTACTTCTATGTCAACAAAGAATCTTTTGCTAAAAATCAAGTTTATCTACCACCTTTCAGCCATAATATTATTTAGCACTCCAAAACTTTTGATAAGACATCAGATTTTGACCAAGATTTAAGCATGTGGCATAGTGAAAACAGACTATGGCATGGCATCGAGATCAGGGAGGCAAATCAACAGCTGTAAGTAGAGACGGCATGTTTTATCTCTGTCAGCATCAGCTGGGCATTGTTGCGGTTTTATGTGTGGCTTCCCTGCTATATTCCTCTGCTGATACCAGTGTCTCAGTGACTAACTGGAACCCTTCATAGGAGGTAGAGCAATTCCTAACAACTCATTCAAGGTAGTCTTGACATTCCCGGATCTGTCGAGAGTCCCCAACCTGTGGCTTGCGGGCTTCATGTGGCCCAGGATAGCTATAAATAAAGCCCAATATGAAATTGCAAATGTATTTTAAAAATTAAGAGTTTGGGAGCTGGAGAGAGGGCTCATGGGATAAAGCCTTACAAGCAAAAGGACCTGAATTCAGATCCCAGTTCCCACATAAAAACACTGGGTAGATATTAGCAATGGCCTCACTCCAGCCCTGGAAAGCAGAGCCTGTAAAGTAAAACAATAAGGAGTTAGAACAATCAAGAATGACTCCTGATGTCATTCTTGGGCCTACACACATGGATACACAAACACATACACCCCTACTGGGGGAGGATAAGAGCTTTGGGCCATTTCTCTCTATATAACTCTTCTACAGTTCTCAAGTGAACGAGAGGACAACAATGTCACATTACAGCGTGAAAAGGTTGGACATGCCGGGAGTTTTCCTACATAAAACTTAACATGGGTTTGCTGATGTACATGAAGTTCTTCCAGGGATTGTAATAGGAACTGCATCAGACACATAGGTCATTTGGGAGATAGCTAAGCTCTTTATCACAGTAAGTTTTCCAATATGTGAGCAGAGTCAGCTCTACTTGTGATTTTAGTTGTCATTGATCTTTTTATCAGAATTTTGAAATTTCAGCATAAAGATCTTGTACATACTTGGCAAGTATATACCTAGACATTTCATCTTACTGGGAGTAGTTATGAACAGTACTAGGTAACTTCCAGGCATTCGTTACAATCTCAATATTTCCGTCCTCCAAAATTCAGAGTGAAACTGAACAGCAATCACTGTGGTATGAAAGGTAAAGACTTGGGCAGTCACTTGGGCATGAACGGACCTGGAGGCCTTATGAAGAGGCCCATGCGTGTTTATTTGTTTCTGCCATCATGGCAGAACACAGCAACATCATGCCAACTGCAAGCAGAGGGCTTTGCAATAAGTTCTGCCGGCCCTTTCTATTAAGAAGTGGAATTCCCAGCCTCTAGGCATAGGAGCAACAGGCCTCTATGTATTTTTTTTATAAATTGTCCATTTTATGTTATTGTGTATAACAGCCTGTATGGACTAGGAGGCCACGGTCCTCTCTATTGGACACAAATGCAATTGGTTTGGTTGATTTGGGCTCAATCCGCTGGCGCATCACTAGTTCTAGAAGAAACTGATGTTTTTCTGCTGTCGCTGCGGCTGCTGTTGTTTTGCTCTGCTTTATTTTGCTTTTAGATTCCTTGGGGAACCTATGTAAACAATCCTGTCATTTACAATATGATTCCATGGAGGAAGATTAGCCTTTCCAGCAGATGGTGTGGTCTGTCCAGTAGCCAAAAACATACAAATGAGTCTTGACCTCAATCTCACACCTTATACAAAAGTTACCTCAAAATTATATAGAGACTTAAACGAAAAGCCCACAACTATATGTAGTTTAGGGGAGGAAAGTGTTTAAAATCTAGGGCTTGACAAATCATTTTCAGACTTGAAACCAAAAGTATGATTCATAAAATGAAGAATTGCTCATTTAGACCTCAACGAGACTCTAAATGATCCTCTATGAAAGCGGGTGTAGAGTGTGAGAAAACAGACTGAAAAAGCATTTGCCTAGCAGAGGTTTAGAAGCCAGCATAACAAAGAACTGTTGCGTTCACTAGCAAAAGAAAGATATGGGTACCCATGTCACCAACAAGGATGTCATATGGCAAACAGAGATGACATTTACCATCATTGCATAAAAGAAATACAAAAGAATTCCATGATAAAATAGCATGACCTACCCTCTTGAATGGGTGGACAAAGGCCAACTTACCAGAAAAGACAGAGAGACTGAGTCATACACACGACTAGTGAGGACGTGAGGTGGGGAGAGCTACTCTGAAGGACAGTATAACTATTTTACATAAATTTAAAACTGCAATTACCATAGCACTTTGCAATTACTCTTGGGATTGAAGCTAGAGAAAGGGAACCTTTTCACTCGAAAAAAAAAAAATTTATTTGCAACACCCCCAAAGTGAAATCCTTTCCACATGCTCTAATGAGTGAATAGTTAAACAACCATGTTAATACATATTATGAAATAAAGAAAGTACTATTCATAATATACAACACTTTTATAAATATCGGGGGACTTATTTTTTTTAAAAGGCCAATTCCAAAAATATGCACACCATATTACTACCCTTGTACAACATCTTTGAAATGGAAAAAAAAATGTTTGACATAAAGAATAAATTTGTGGTCACCAAACGTTTGGTCTACAGAATGAGAAGATCCAGGGTGGAGAGAAGAAACGTGGTCACTTAAGACCAGCAATCCCAGGGGCCCTGGTCACACCTGCACTGCTTTGGGTCTGCCACGATGGACCCACGATCTTAAGACGCTTACAGGTAATAGATTGGCACCATCCTAATGCACGAAAGCACGTGCACGCTGCATACATGGGTTACAATCAAAGCTGGAGAAATACAATCCCACTCAATGCTTCACTGCAGTCCCATGGCTGTGGCGCAGAATAGCTTCATGGATGTTTTTCTGACCAACCGCATTTACTCATTCTCAGCTTACTGTCTGCGGGCCATTGGGGAGCCCCACAGGTCCCCGACTCCAGCACTGGCTGTGGTAATGACAGTCTGCATCCTCCGGCCTTGCTATGAAATACTTGTCTGGATTCTCAATTCACTGTGTGGCTCCTTGGATGTAAAGTCAAGACATGATCTTCAGGAAGTGGGCGGTGTCAGTGCCACAGATAATCTAGCATTAAGCCACAGCCTGCCAGCCACGACTTTGTCTAAAAGGACTTCACGGGACAATATCTTTTTCAGACATCGAAATTGGATCGCTTTTATCCTTAGCTTCATAAATATTCTAGAGCCAGAAAGAAAAGATAATACTGAATCTTTTCAAGAATAAAAGAAAGTGAATCACAAGATCAGTTGAGATGACTGATTTAGTCTGGAAACAGCTTGAAAGAGAAACTCCCTGATGAGTAAGTTCTCGGATTGGGATACACATTCACAAATGTAAAAAAATCAAAATGGCATGGAATTTTGGAATTTATCCTAGAATTGTTACCTCAAGGAACATTATCATTTTATACATTAAAGAAATAGGACTTGGGTCAGTTAATGAGCTACTTTATACTACCTAGTAAATTACCAGAGTCAGGGCCAGAATGCACATAAAATCCAGAACAATATTGGAAAGGTTTCTTAATATTTTTTAAGTGCTGAGGGTTTAACCTGGTGCCTCATGCATGCTGGGCAAGGACTCGAATACTAAGCCACATGCAGGCTCTGCTTCCTTTTGTCTTATAAGCGTTGTCCAGGTTGGTTATAAACTCAATATGGAGACCTGACTGGCCTTGAACTTGAGAACCTATTGTTTCAGCCTCCCAAATAGCTGGGGTTATAGGTCTATACCACATTCTATGACATAGGTGATGATTTCCAGCTAGCAGATCAACTGACTACAAAAATGTCTATTTCAATATAAATGGTGGCACAGAACAGTAGCAGGAATCAATTCACTTGTGTTTTTTAATTTGAAGTATATAAGGGAAAAAAGATTGTGAACCAATATAATTAGAAGTCGTGAATTACTCATTCTTAAAACCAAACCAAAAGCTGCAACTATGAACAAAGAGGGTTAAAGTGTTTCCTACAAATTCCAATCACAGTCCGGCAGAAGAATAGCAAAATACCTGTGCTGGTTAAAATAGGAAAGGCCACAGGCTTTCTATTAAGAAATGGCATGAGGTGCACAAGAAAGGACTCTCTGGGAATTGGGGCGGGAGGCACTGGGGGATGGGGAGGGAGAGGGGTGGGGAGGGGGAGCAGGGGGTACGGGGGGAGGAGGAGGGAGGGAGGGAACTGGTGTACCTAATAAGTTTGTATGAGCTGAAATAAAAAAAAAATAAAAAAAGAAAACTGAAAAAAAAAAAAAGAAATGGCATGAGGAAAAAGGAAACTCATAATATTAATGTCTACCAAGAACTCTTGTTGGTTTCTGAAAGCTCATGAATTTATATATATATATATATATAATATATATTAAACATTTAGAGAACAGTAGATCCCAAAAGATATAGACACTTTGCTTAAAGCTTTCAGAGTTCAACACACACACACACACACACATACACACACACACACACACACACACACAACTGAAATAGCAATTCTATTTTAAAGAAAATAGTGTGCAAAAAATATGTTTCAGTTCTCTTCCTATAGAGACATCACAGACAAGAAACTTGTCCAAATGTGCCTCAGACAAGCAAGAGTTATCCTATTACTAATGTCTACACTAGTCTAAAACTGTAAAAAATCCAAATAACCTGAGATGGTAGACAAAAGAAAGACTTGCCCTGTGGAACAGTGTATGGAGTATTACACAAAAGCAAACATAAGGTCTGGAAAGATGCTCAGAAGTTAAAGCCTCTCCTTGAAAGCAAAAAGACCCGAGTTGGAGCTCTAGATCCCATGTAAAATGCTGGGCAGATAGGGCGGCAGCTGTAATTCTGCCCTGGAAAGCAGAGCTTGGGAACCCCAGAGCAAAGCAATAAGGAGGTAGAGCAATCCAAGGTGATTCCAAAGTCACTCTTGGGCCTCCACAGGGACACACACTCAAGTGCCCTCCTGTATACACACACATACACACATACACAGGCGCACACACACACACACACACACACACACACACACACACACACACACACAACATGAAAACTGTGCAGAGTAAATCTGACTGGAGAATATAATTATGAACATAAAAAGCAAACTGTGGAAGACAAGAAATGACATCATTTTTATAAAGTTCTAAAACAAAGCTAAATTCAAATCTGTTTTAGGACACAAAGGGAGGCAACGATGAAGCCATGAAAGAAACGAGCAGGTGGGGCTGACTGGACACTCTCCTCCCTGGGCTGGGAAGTGAGCTGCGGTGTAGCTAGCGGGCAAGCATTCCAAGTAAGGACTGCTTAAGGTCATTGCTTCTTTGCCTGGCCTTTTTTTTCTTTTGATTTTGCTTAAAAAGATGCATAAAGAAAACAATACAGGTTCAAAAAAGAATCTGCCCCTTCCTTACTTCTTGAGGCTCCCGGAAGAAATCAAATGAATCTTCAAGGAAAATTGCAAAATGCTAGCAGAGCACTCACAGTCCACCACACAGAAGGCCTGGGGGCTCTTGTCACGGCTGCATGCAAACAGCAAACCACGGACAGAGCTCCTACAGCCTCCCCTTTCAGTGAAAGGAAAAATCAGAAACAATTGCCGGCATCTGTTAACATTATTAAAGAATAAGAAAAAAAACTTTTAAATCAGAGAGCTAGAAATGGGCCAAGAAATCTGAAACATCTTTTCAAAGCAGAAACGCAGCAGACTAAAGTAAGAAAATGTTTAACCAAATGGCACATTACCTGTGCACAGGGGTAGCAAACAGAGGCAAAGAGAAAAAACTAAGATCTTTCTAAAAGTGTGGGGATAGGGTGGTAGCATGCTTTATGCTTTATAAAACCATATGAAAAGCCAAATGACCACTTTTTTGAAAGTCAGAAAGCAAATATACTCAATTCGAAAATATACTAAGCTTATCCTCACATTAATAATTCTAATTTGTTACCACCTAGCACCAATGGTTCTAGCGCTGAATGATGAGTTCTAAGCATTACTGTACAATACACTCAGAAACTGTTTAAGCTGGATAAGCGCTTGCTGCATGATGCAAGTTCTCTAAGACAGGGCTAAGGGCTCACACATCAGCATTGTCTGACCCTCCGTTGCTTGGGGGGGAGGTTCTTGGAGAGCCTCAGGATTTAAAGGACTGGAAACTTCCCATTTACTTGAAGTAACAGCTGTTACTTTGTGTGCATGTGCACATGTGTGCATGTATGAGGAGGTCAGAGGTCAGTACTGACTGTCCTCTTCAGTCACCCTCTACCTTACTTTGGGGGGCTACAGGCTCTCACTGAACTTGGAGCTCACAGGTCTAAGCTGTCTGCCCAGCACACCAGGCATAGTCCATCTCCATCTCCATGGCACCAAGATACAGGCTCACTGCACGCTCAACTTCTCCTGTGGTTCTGGGGACCAAACTCAGGTACGCATGCTTGAGAGACAAGCCTTCTACCTGCTGAGCCATCTCTCCAAGCTCCCCTACACCCCACTTTGCTTGCCATGAATGAAAAGCAGAAAGATCGAGCCTGGGAGATGCCAAGGCTTTGCCAGCACAGCTCCAATCAGAATAGTAACAAAAATCCAATATCCATGCACTTTACCTTAAAATTGTTTTGATATCACAGCTTGGCATGATTGTTAGGCTTTATTATTACTATCATGCCATGGGATTTATGCCATGTGACAGAAACACGTTGTTCTTAATGGGGGTCTATCTGAAAGCCTCATGCAAGGCTGTGCCAACCTTTCCTACTGACAGCACTATGCGCCCCGTTTCTCAGCAGGAAGAGTGACTTCCAGTGGGGAAACTTTGGTATCAGCTTTTCCACAGAGCTGGAAGGCCAATGAAACTGAATTGCTCTTCCAGAGACTAGAACGTTCCTACTGCCAAACTGCGCGTCCCTGGATGCCAGAGGCTCCTCCGACCGGTGGCTCTGCATGCAGAAGGAGAATCCCGTAACATTCCTCATTGAAAAGGTTCTCACTGTAGACTGGTAATAGTGAGAGAGGCTGCGATAACAGTAGTCAGTACAGGTGTGCTTAGAGAAGGCTGCATGACAAAGACAGCGGACGTAGGTACCACTCATCCAGCTTTAGGGATGAAGGAATTGAAGCACGGAGGAGGTAATGACTGGCATGAGGCTGCACAGCTATGAACAAATGGTGCATGTACTGAGCACTTGATATCCATTTTTTGCTTGATAAAAGTGAAATACCAAATAGTTGGGTCACATGCTCTATGCCGTTCACCTAGCATATGCCGATGTGACAGTTAACCACAGGTGGCCTTGCCCGAGTCAACACGCTAGTCTAATGCTTTTCTTGGTACTTGGATTTGGATTCAAACTCAGTTCTTCCTTACTCGAACATGTGATTTTCCAAAATTACTACTGTCACTATTTGAACTACACTAGGTTCCTGTTAAGCATTCCCTCCCTGGGTGTACTTTGGTGAAAATGTAATCGAGACAGTTGTCAGGGCTGAAAGGAGTGGTAAGTCCATCAGATATACCCATGAACACAAGCTCATCTCCTGCTGTAAGAGCTATTCAGCCCCCTGGATGCGTGCACCTGCAGGAGGTCTAACATTCTGCCCTCTGTAAGCGTGGCCAGCCAAAGGAATCCACAAGCTGCCACTACCACGGTGGCTGCGCACCCCGTTCCCTGGGGCCGATCTGTGCTCTAATCCCTGACCCAGGCAGGTCTATGAGCTGGAAGCACGCCTGCAAGCCTGCCACGCCTCTCCAAGACACTTCCCTCCCTCTGATCTCCTGCCTGATTCCAAGCACTGCCACATCCTCCCGATAGCCTTGACCATCACCTAAAGAAGAATCTTGGAGAAGAGAGGAGCCAGAAAGTTTTGTGAGTCGAGGTTTGAGTGTAGCGTCGCTTTCCCTGTAGTCCCTGGGCTTGGGAACCTGGGCTGGAACGGACACTTCCTAGTGCGACACCCAGACATGACAGCGGCTGGAGCACTATTATTAAAGAGAGATTGAAACAGCTGTACATTATGCTGAAGCACTCACTCTTTCCCTTCACAAGCAGACGGTCCTGGATTACAAGCAGCACTTGACCATTTAAGTCACGACAACCACCAGATTCAACCAGCTGGGCCGTACTCTCCCCTCGCTGCCTGTTGACCTCCTCAGCCGCAGCTGCTCCAATGAAATTCTCATTAGACAACTTATTTTCAGAAGCCAAAGGACCCTCTGATTAAATATATGTATTTAGATATAGAAGTCCTCTTAAAAATGTTCATTTTCTGACAACTGTCGCTTATGTGAGAGCCCAGTAGGCTGGCAACAAGATAGGCGACTCGAGAAGTAAAATTCGTTTCATCTCAGCTGAAGGACTTTTATCTTGGAAGCATTTTAACCTGATCTATTAATCACAGCCCCTCAGCGTGATCGTCCCACCAAGCTCCGATGGTCAGTCATTCGGACATCTCTCTACCCACTGATTACCTTCCACGCGCCTCCTGTCAATCATCTATCTATGCTACTAAATCAGAGCTAAAGTCACGAAAGGCAGCACCTTGCTCATCTGTCACCAGCTGCGCCGCTGGAGGGGCGTTTCTCATGGGCACTGTAGTGCTAGCTGGACTAGGACTCAGGAGACGGGCAGCCGTCCAGCAAATCACAGCCTGGACTGTTACAGTCCTGTAAGCGTCAGCTTGAGATGTACAATCATAACTTCATCTACATCAGTTTGCCCATCAGAAGGAAGAATTTAGTCTCATAAGGAGTCAAAACCATCTCTGGGACATGAGTGGCTCAGGAAAAGGTGGTCATTTATTATATGGATGACACAGACTTATCAATCAGCTAATCCGAAAATACGATGCTCAAGCCATGAGGTAGAAGGAGAAAGAGATGGGTGATGCAGGGGACAGCTGTTAAATGCTCCAGAGCTGAGGTGGCCCAAGTGAGGGGACAGTTCTGCAGCTGTCGAGAGTCAAAGCCAAGCAAACACTAGCAGAACTGTCCTCTCTCTACAGACCTGGGTATAATTATTTTAGAATCAAAAATCCATCATGGCTTTTAGTGACTTTTCTATATTTATTTGTTCTCTCACCATGTTGTTTTGCTTTATTGTTATCAGTAGAGAGTTAAAATTAAGATTTTAGGTATTAAGACTTGAATATAGACCCCCAGAACTGATAGGAGAATCTCCAGAAGTTAGCCTGGTGGACACACTGGCAAACAAGAGACCCTGACTCAACCATGATCAAGGATTGCCATCTAAGGTGATCTTCTGACCTCCACTGGATGCTCGCACTCGAATACGTGAGCACATACACAATGCCCGTGCGTTCATACACATGCACATATGATCAGCATTATACACACACACACACACACACACACACACACATGCACTCACGCACGCATGTGCACAGATCTAAATTATCAGGATTCAAACTCAGAATGCAAATAGAAATCTTCCTTCTCCAGTCTGCAAGCCATGCTTGACACATTTTTTTATTACTTGTGTGCAACCTTCCTATTTGCCAAAAATTAAAACCCAAACCACCGGAGCCAGCTTTGAACTGTCCCCTTGGTCTCCACACTTAGGCATCATCTCAACAACTGCTCTCCTGACCTGTTTTCCATGCTCACCCTCCACTCTCATTTCTGTTGCCTGAGTTCAGGCACGCATTACCTCTGCCTGAAACAATTTCCACAATCTGTCTCCCTGCTCCCATCCATCCATACAGTGCTTCTAGGTGAAGTTACCCTAAGGACACTCCCGATCCATCACTTTGTAGGGCTAAAAAACACTCAGTGGTTCCTCTATCACCTTCAACATAAAGTTCAAACTCCTTCGCCAAAAATCAAAGGCCTTTTGCCATCTCAACAGTGTCTAGATTTTATTTATTTATTATTTATTCAATTGTGCGTGTATGTATGTGTGCAGAATCACAGATGAATTCAGGAACCACCATGGACCGCCTCCACCTCCTCCTTGTTTACTCTGCCCTGGGATTCACAGGCTCCGCCCTACCAGGACCAGAAACATATACGTGGGGTCTAAGATCCGAATTCAGGACCTTCTGCCTGCAAGGCAGAGGCTTAACCCCTGAGCCACCTCTCCAGTCCCAACAGCGTCTAGATTTTTAGCTTAATATCCCATGTACCAATTCACCTCAAGTCAGAGCCTGAAGGGCTGGCTATTGCAGTCTCTGCCTTTTTCTTCCGCCAGGAATGTCTCTCCCTCTATTTCCATCTATATAAATCCTTCCACCTCCCAAGTCCATTAGGACTCATCTGCCATGGCTTCGTATGCAGAAGCAATACTTTATCCTGTAAACTCTCATGGCATCACATCTACAGAGCTCTCATGCTGCTCCTGGGAACCACTGAACTCGAGCTCATTTGAGACCTCTCATATTATTTCTCACAAGAATGTGGATTATATGAAATTAGAGACCACTGCTCTATGCATCATGGGTGTGACTCATTACCTAAGAGCACTGAGGTTCTTAATCTGGGTCCACAGGTCCCAAGAGACATGGACGTGTCCCAGAATTAGGAGTTCTGTGACACTCCATGGGACAAAGAAATTTTCCACTAATGTCTGATTTCAATTTCACATTTCCTGGAGTTATGGGTACAAACAACAGTCTGTTGTGCCTGTGACATTTCACTACTAATGATAGATAACTATGCTATATTTGTTACACTCTCTCAAAATACCTATTATAGCTATGACAACTTTAGAATCATGACATTGTTGGGACCTACATTAATTTTATTTTAATATATTACCAAATTAGCACATTCTACCATATCATAATTTTGTAAATATTTAGTAATTTAGTATAGTGCATTCTCTCTAAGTCTGTATGTTATATTTTATTCATTTGCAACAACTCTTAAGAAAAAAGATTCAGACTTTTCTAGACTAATAAAGATACCAACAAATAGAACTGAGAGGGCAGAAGAGTCAGAAAGTCGACATAAAAGAGCAGGTGTATCACCCAGAACTGTCATCCTGAACACATTTGTTCATGCTTTGAATATAGACCAAAATGTCATGATCATCTAAGTTCATAATCTATAGATGAATGGAAGTAACTAATTGAAAATTATTTACAATTAAGAAATAAATGGCTTGTACCCCAATACTGAAGAAACCAGCAAACACACACACATACACACACACACACACCAATCAAAAGATACATATATACATGGGCACATAAAAAGATGCATATAGATAAATATGTATCAGGCAGACACAAGAAGGTTAAAGGGTCATGATTGCAAAGAAACAATCCAAAATCTAACACTTCTAATTCCCTCAGTGATGTGAGTAATGTGCCATCCGTAACACCAACCGTGTCAGTGACAAGTCACGATCTCAGTGATGTCATTGATCTCAGTATCTCAGCGATCTCGTGATGTCATCGATGGCAGTGATCTCAGCGATTGAGTGACCTCTGCGTCTCATTATCCAAATCAGAGTAATTACTCTGATGTTCACAGTATTAAGGTCCCCAGAGGCATCGAATGCACGTGGTTCACAGCTCCTGAAAGACTTTTGTGCTCGTCCCTGGCGCTAACCCTCAACACGCTGAGTTCTGCATCAGGTGTTTGCACATCGCAGTCTGCACTCTGTAGTCCGAGGCAGTGGAGAATGCCTCGGGCCGCGGAGCCCACACACAGGTTGGACGGCCAGTCTACTGCACCCAGCCCTGAGTCAGCCAAACACCTGCACGTTGTGCCGTGTGATCTGAGCAAGGCAGCAAGCGACAACTTCTAGCAAAAGTTCCACGAAGGTCAATTCTGTACAAACTTTTGAGCTCTTCAAAGAATAATTGAGGTCAGACAAAAACTTTCCTTGTGAGGAGGTGGAGGCGTCCATGGTGGTTCCCGAATTCGCCCGTGGTTCTACACACACATACACACACGCGCATACACGCACAATTGAATAAACAATAAAAAACCTTTCCTTGTATCGAATCCCAGCTTCCCTGTAGCATCCTGGAGGTCTGAGTGTAATTTACAAGGCTAGCTTGTGATCAGCCCAGAGTCACTGAGCACCTTCCTTTTTGGGCCAGAGTCTGTGGATGAAGAGTAAATAGACGCACACAGTAGGGCAATCGCACTGACGAGCCCCGCTTTGCTTGAAAATGCTGGGGAGATGGTTTCAGCTCTGTTCTCTAGGGTGTCCCAGCGGACGCTCACACACAAGGCGAGTGGGGAGGCGCAGCAGACGCGCGTGTCAGCGCTCAGCCGCACAGCACGCACAGCCGTCCACTCTCCAGAGCAGCACTCAGAAGCAAAATCAAATGTACACATTTGAAACTGTCATAAAATGGAAGCAAAATACATGAGGAAAAAAGTGGGTCGCTTTTTAAATAGGTGGTATTTTCATGAAGAAACACTACGGAAAGGAAATGAGAGAAAAATTGCCAAAGCTGTAGTGAGAAAAATGCCCTTACTACCTTCTTTCCAGGGTGCTGGTTCTGCTAAGTTCAAACCCTTGTAGGAAGCAAGTAAGAGGCACAGAGTTTGAGACAACTACAGCTTCTAAGCACACCCAGTGGGTGACAGTCGTCTGTCGCCACGGTAACCTCCAGTGACTTTCCCAGCTGGCCCTGAGGAGCGGTGGTCCGCTAGGGTCTAGGCTGGTGGGAGGAGAAAGCCCAGCAGCCGGGCGCACCTACCCTCCTGCTCGGTCCGCGTCATCTCCTCCAGCTTCTTCTGCTTCAGCGTGTCCACCACATCGGCAAGACTCCCTTTGCGGCGCTCCGGGGTTCCAAAAGTGACGCTGGCCATCGTCTCTCGGTCCCGACTCCCCTCGTCGGGCTTGTGTGGTGAGGTAGACGTATTCCGGAAGGAATATAGGGAACATAACTTATTATTCTCTGACTCCTAGAGAAACAAAAGAAAGTAAGGTCATCATTAGAACGTGGGTGTCTCTGTGATCCACCCGGGAACATCTTTGACCCACTAGGACAGCCCGTGATGGTCAGTGGATCCGACACACTGCACAGAAGAAAACAGAGCAACTGGCTCGGCAAGACAACACAATTCTGATTTAGCAAGGCAAGTAAGCCCCGAAGAAACATCGGCTCACCAAAGGAACTAACGTCAAAGTACAGATGGAAGCTGCTCGGGTTTTCAAATTATAAAACAGAACAAATGACTCAACGATGGGAACAGTGCAACTTCTTACACTCTGAACTTTTAATCCAAATTCAGTGAGTAATTCTTATGACTAGTAAAGTTTTTCTTCTAACTGGCTACTTTTACCAGCAATCTTCCACCCACAACCTAAAAAAAAAAAAGTATACGCATTGTAAAAAAATTTTTCCTTTCCTGTAGAAACATCAGAATAGCTGGCTAGCTTCATTCTCCAGTGTTCATGATTCATAAGAAAATATAGAAAATACCTAAAATAATACCCAGAAAGTCAGTTAATCTCAGTATTCTAAGTTTGAGAATAATTTCCTTTAAACTATGTGTCTGTTCAAAGCTCTGGAAGCCTCTTTCTGTTGATGGGTCTGCTCTACCCACTAATGTGGCAGCACACAGTGGCATGCTTTTCCATGTGCCATTTTAAAACTTTTCCAATCAGAACCTCAAAGCAGAAGCATTTGCATGGGAATCCCTCACGGCCCACAGAGGTGAGCTAGCTAGCAAGACGGCTCTGTCTATCAGCAGAGAAGGAAAGCAAATCTTAAGCTGGAAAAAGAAAAAAAATGTTCTTTTTTAAAAAAAAACTCTGAATCAGAACTCAGAGCGACTGTTCTGCAGCCAAAGTCCTCGAGCAGTCCTACATGTGCCTGGTCTGAACAACGGCAGTCCTCTCCCAATTAAAAACAAATGTATATGAAGTGTCTGGTCTTCAGAAGTCCAAAGTCTTAATGTCTCTTAAACATCTCTCCTGTACAAAGAAGCCCAGAAAGTGTAATTACAGGAGGGCTAGAGATGTAGCTCAACGTGCTTGTCACCCAGCATATGCAAGACACTGGGTTTAATCACCAAAAAAATAAAAGTAAATAATTAGGGTTAGAGTAAAGGTGTTTGCCATGCAAAACTGAAAACCTAAATTCAATCCCTGGAACCCACATGAAAAGAACAGACTCCTGAAAAACTGTTGTTTAACCTCTACATGGGTACACACACACACACACACACACACACACACACACACACACACACACACTTTTTAAATACTAAATAAATAACAATAGGAAGAAACATTAGGCAAACATTGCAGGGTTGGTAACTACTGGGAAATGGGGAGGAGTATGGAATTAAAAGCTGTAGGTTTCTATTTGTAGTAAACGAGATAATGTGTGTGTATAAATGCTAGAGATTTAGGTTTGTTCAATGTTTACAAGTATTCTGTGGTGTGAGGTAGAGGAACCCTTGTTTTAGATGTCCATCAGAGATAGGACATGGTTCCTCAGAATGGCCGATCCACTCTCTACCTTGTGCAAATGAAGATTCAAGAGATCAATGTTGTGACATTTTCTCTAGGCACATCTATGAAAAAATTATTTACTTCAGCCAAGCTTCTGAGCAAGCCTATAGGAGATTGTCTTGATTGCATAAATGATGAGGGAAGATCCTACGCATAGTAAACGGGCCCATTCCTGGGGAGGTAAAAGAGATGGAGAGAGCCGGCTGCCTACAAGCTAGCAATCAAGTGTGTAGCACCGTCCTGCCTGCGCTCTGCTCTGTGGATATGGTGTGGCGAGGCGCTTTGGTTCCTGCCTCTATGACTACTCCTGCCATGATGCACTATAACTGGAATTCCAAACCAATATGATCCCTTTGCTCCCCTAAATCATCTGGGTCAGGTGTTTATAACAACAACCAAGTTATAAAATAGACAGTTGCCAATGTCATTTGACTTTTTAAAAAATCCTATCAGAGAAATGAATGACCACTATATTGGTAATCATCACTTATCAATTATGCTCCACTTTTTTCAAATGCAAATGATTCTCTATGGAACCCTAAAAATAAGATGTACAGCTCTGTCTCAGCCTAAAAGATGAATGGCCCAAACAGTAGAATATAGAAACTTATTTACAAGTGGTGCTTTTGATCTTAATGAAGATCCTATTATGCCAAAGGTTGAAAGAGGCTGGAGGGGGAGGGTCTCTCTAGACTAGGAAACACCTAGGCGTTCAGTGCCACGAATCTGATTTTTCTCTCTGGAATAAGCCCAGTCTTGTGTTCCTGTTGTCATTTACTTGCTCCTCATTCTCCCGGGACTGTGGTCACTACCACCCTGGAACTGCAGAGAGTAACCACCGGTTCCAGACGTCAGTGATGATCCACACTACCCCCTGCCCGGGATCTAAGCAAAGTGATCCTGCGCTCCCGAGCACAGGGGACAAAAGACTAAGAAATCCTGGTCCCCCACAAAAGCCACAAGAACTACTTGCAATATGTCACAGCACCAACACAGGCGGAGAGTAAAACAGTAACAGTCAGAACTGTAGAAATGACCTTAGGAAGCAAGGAAAAGGGACAGGTGTCTGCTCTGCCTGCCACCTTTTAACTCTAAAAGTTACTAAGAATTGGCTTTTCATGACCAGAGACTCAGAACAATCATCTGGTCAACCGGCAGACAAATGAATATGCCAAAAAAGTTGTCTCATAAGAGATCAATAATCCCAAACTCAAAGAAAGGATAAATTGTCTTAAGGGGAAAAAAAAGCCCTAATTTTTTGTAATTTTCTAAGATAGCAACAGGTCCCTGACAAATGTCCGAAGAGGGAATCTTCCATTATGATCATGGCTCAACCGTGAAGACTGGGAATACCCAGCAGTGCCCAGTCCAGCTGGTAAGATATAGCTTTCTTCTCAGCCAGGAAGGAGGACTGGTGAACATTCTCAGTGGCTGAGGGCCATAGCACGCGCTACTCTTAAAAGACGATGAGAATTGGAAAGATGGTTAGTTCTGCCTTGAAAGCAAAAGGACCTGAGTTCAGATCCCCAGATTCCATGTAAAAATGCTGGATATAAATAGTGGCTTGTAATTCCAGCCCTAGAAGGCAGAGTCTGGGAAACCCCAGAAGAAAGCAACAGGAAGGTAGAGCAATCCAGAATGATTCCTGATGTTACCCTTGGGACTTTATAGGCATACACACACTCAAAATACCCTCTTGCACAAACACACACATGCACACGCACATGCACACGCACGCGCACACACACACGCGCGCGCGCGCACACACACACACGCACACACGCACAAATAAATAAGACAATGAACTAAGCGTGCTTTGGGACTGGGGACCTAGCTGGTTCAGCCGGTAAAGTACTTGCTGCTCAGGCATGAGGTCTTGTGCCCGATTCCCAGTATCCATATAAAAGCTGGGCTTTGTGGCCCATACTTGCAATGCTAGCACTAGAGAAGCAGAGACTGGCAGAACCTTTAAACTCAGTGGCCAGCCAGGTTCAACAAGAGACGCTGTCTGTCTCAACACGAGATGAAGCATGATCAAGCAAGGCAGTAGACATCCCCACTGACCCCATGCACATGTATAAACACAACATATCCTGTGTAAATATACATACGCCCACAGGAGCACGTACCTGTGCCACACCTGCCACACACACCAAAAAATCACACGGTTTAAGTAAGTGTGCTTGGCCTTGACATTACAACGCATATGTGAATTATGATCTTAAAGAAAGAGAAGGCAGCAGCCGACTCCCTTACTGATGCTCTCCTGAAAACAAGCAGTCACATGAATGAGCAGGTGAGCGCCCCAGCGCCAGGACAGGAGGCCTGAGCCGGGAGCGCTGCTGAGGCCGCAGCAATTTGTGTTTCCTCTCAGCACTCGCCTCGTGCCACCAGAATGAACAGCTGAGAAATTTTTAAAACATTGTTTCAAAGTATTCCAGTCCCAAAGAAAGACTGAGGCAATGTTAACTCGGCTTACCCAGAGAGCCTTCCACTGGAAATCAATTAAATATAATACACAAAATGCATGTAGATGACTGTAGTTCCTTTCAAAAAAAAAAGCAATTTTCACAAATCAAGAATTTAATGAAAATGCTTCCCAGTGGCTAACAGGATAGAAAAGTAAGTATTCAAGAATGTGAGATTTTTTTTTTAATTGCTCAGATTTTTCCAGAATTGTTACCAAAACTGACTGCTCAGCAGTAGTATTCAAAGACATTTAAATAGCTTCTCCTTTGCGGAGACTATATCGTAATTACTGGAGTCTCCATACCTCTGTTTGTCTTATGACTTGCCTTGAAGGTCCTGCACCTTTGACTTTGAGCCTAAGCCACATTTCAAAGTTCTCATCAAACTTTTCATCCCTAAAGCCCTGACCACACAGGCCCTCACTGATCAGCTACTTTGCGTAAAGCACCTAACTATAGGGGCCGGAGAGGTGGCTCAGGGGTTAAGCCTCGGCTTCGCAGGCAGAAGGCCCTGAGTTCGGATCCCAGATCCCACGTATAGACGTCGGGCGGAAGCAAGGGCGGCCTGAGCTTCTGGCCCTGGTAGGACGGAGCCTGTGAATCCCGGGACAGAGTAAACAAGGAGGAGGAGGAGGAGGAGGTAGTCCATGGTGGCTTCCCAATTCGCCCATGGTTCTACACACACACACACACACATACACACGCATACTTGAAAAAATAAAAAAAAAATTTTTAAATAAAAAAAAGAACATAACCATAAACCCACAATTCAGCATTCAGAAATGGACTACAATAGCTAGTCACCATACATGTAATGGTGACTTTACAACTGAACTTTAACTCTTAGAGTTTCATCCACGTGCTATGCTGATTCCAGACAACTCCAGAGCACACAAGGAAATGTTCTGGAAATTGTGGGCTGGGGAACTTGAAACAACTACTTACTAAATATGCCAAAATACCTGAAAATCAAAGCTAAGGGAAGAATAGCTGCTTAATAATCACAGGATTATATAAACAAAATATCCAGAGCTGTCATATTAAAAAATATATATAGCTACACAACGGAATACCACACAATCTAACACGTTAATATAGTGTTTATAACAATGAAGAACTATATACACTCTGTCTGCCAGTTGAAAAGATTGTCTCATAACTCTATCCACATGCTGAAAATACTATGAAAACACCAAAAATCATGGTTTCGTAGAAAATTCAATGGCATGCAACTATTCATAATGTACCACGAGTGGGAAAGTCTACTAGTTAAAATCTTCAACATACATATTTTAAGAAAAATATGCATAGTTCAGAAACCAGAATGTTCAACAAGATGTTGATAATGTGCTGAGTTTGGGAATAACATTTTCGTTTATATTATTTGTGTGTGTGTGTTGTATGTGTACAAAGGTGCTCATTACTGTAAGCACGTGGAGGCCAGAAGAGACGGTCATGGGCCTGCTCTGTCTCTTGTGACAGCGTCACCCACTAACCTAGAGCTGGTCCCGACAACAGCAGGCCCCAGCAATCCCCTGACTTCTACAATTCTCAGGCTCCAGACATACCCCAGCAGGCACAGTCTTTTGTGCTGGAGATTTGAACTCAGGTCTTCATGCTGATACAGAAAGTGCTCTCACCCTCTGAACCATTTCTCCAGCCCTGAAATAATATTTTTGTTTTCTCTTTGATATTCCTTATTGGGTAAATATTCTAATCAGAAAATACAATTTTCAAGGTTGAATATGAACATTAAAAATGTTTTAGAAGTAGTTTATTCTTAAGGAAAGAAATATTAAACATAAAAGGATATAGTGTGATATTAGAGTAAAAAATGAATAATTTTATGTGTGCATAAAGGTTAACGTCCACCCTTCTCCCTCAAATGGGAAAAAATATCTATCACAATAATTTCTAAATGGTAGTATTATTGGTAGTCTTACTTAATCTTTCTGTTTATCCAGTATGCCAATTAGATGCAAGTGTCAACTTGGCAAGTGAGGGCAAAACCTTTGGGCACATCTGTGAGGCATTATTTGGTGAAGGCAAGTCTGTGGGAGATTATCTAATGGATGTGAGGGCCAGACCCTTCCCTAGGCAGGTGATGAGATGGAGAGAATCGCTTCATTTTTTCTGGCAAACAGGCATACTACAAGGGAGAGCATGTGCCTCTCTCTGCTCTTCCACGGAGATGGCGTGACTACTTCCCTCAGCTCCGAGTGGTCGTGAACTCTGCAGACATGCAGGATGAACTCGAATCAAGAATCATAAGCTGGAATAAACCCCTTGTTGAAGCTGTTTCGGCCCTATATTGAGACTCAGCAATATGAGGGGTAACTACCTTTCCTCCAGGACAATAGCACTTTCCTAACACAGAAAACAAAAGTTGTCTTATGCACAGCTACCTGGGAGAAACAGAGAAAGAGTCATCCAAGAAGAAGCGGTTTGGCCTCCTGAAGGATATTCCAAGAGTCCTACATCATGGTTTCCCTGTGTCAAACCTGAAAAGCAGCCACACTTTCTTTCCCTTCATTCCACAGCCAAAGGATTTCAAATAATACTTTCCAATAAATGTAATTATTCAATGAAAGCAAATGTATATGTGAGCTAAAATCTAGGTCCTTATTAGTATGATTTCATCACATGACACCCTCTAAAATTCTGGTGGAATCCAAAGCCTGGTGTAACAACATGAGGAGGAGGTAATGAGTGACGGGCCACGTGATGAACGGAATCTGTGGCTTGAGCACCGAGGACATTTCCCCAGGCCCATCTGCCCCTTCCCTTTCAGGCAAGGACACTGCTTCCCACCTGCACCTAAAGTGTACATGAAATCAGCCTATTTCTTCTTCCCTCTTAAAGCTGTCTGAATATCATAAGAGGAGATCAAATCCATGATGATCCTTTCGACCTCCCATTTCTTATTTGGCAGAATTCACAGACTCTTTATCACACCTCTCTGATGTACACCAGTGTCTAGATGTCATACAAAACATATCGCTGACCATCCACTGCTATATTCCCTGGCTTTTTCATTGAGAAGAGAACCACCCCTCAGCAAGGCTCAGTGCCCCCACCATGCCACGCAGGTAGAACTGGCAGAGTGGATACCTCAGCAACAGTCCTTTCCACTCCACATGTTCGTGAAAACCTTCTCAGCAGTACAAGATGCCGTAGCTCCAAATTCACCCACCTTGTAAATTTTTCTGCTCCCTTGAATCTCCAAAAAGGGGACTTACCTTTTGTTTGAGGCTGAAATTGCATTTCATTGTTACTCTAATCCAAGAATTAGCAGAAGGAGTTCATGGTATTTGCCTATAGTGTAACCAAAATAAAGTTCTCAGATGGGATCGCCCACTTGTCTCCCATGGGGATCCCAAGGGTTAGGAATCTGGGAGCACCTGAGCTGTAACCGCCTCCGTGGCCCTCTCGAGGCTGCAGCAAGTCTGCAGCGCTGGTCGGGTCACTTAGAGCCTCCCGCATGCAGAGGTGAGATCTGTCCCAAGAAGGGCTTAAGCTCTAAGCTGCAAGAGCAAGTGCTTCCCAGTCTGCTACCTCTGTGGTTTCTCCACACGCTAAGCCTCTTACATGGTGGCTCAGGAGCCAGTCAAAGGGGCAACCTGGCCAGGGAAGTCCCACTGCCTGCTAATGAGCACCAAGTCCTGCCCACAGTCAAAGGACAGCAGTGAAACTATTTACAGGACGGAGCTCTAATGGGATCCTCGAATAGATGCTGTGGCAAAATGAATCCCTTGTAAAGCTTGGTACAGTGCCTAGCCTGAACCATTCAATGAACCATTCAAGCTTATTACTGAACTCCAGCAGCCTGGGTACAACTGTGTGTACCACGTTTCAACCCTAGAAATGCTCTCGTGGTAACCACTGGAGCAATTCTGGCTTATGCCTACTCAGTTATCCGAGTGGAGCTGCATTACTCTCTTGGCCTGGATCAATATTAATCCCAACTAAATCCACTGAGGCTCCTTGCAAAGCTCCGCCAACCCCAGCATTTACATTTACCTTTACCTAGGCCCACTTCCCATGACCACTCAGCCCATGTGCAGTGCGGTCTCCAGTGTCTCCAGCAGCAGCTACGGGGCTCTGCTGCTCAGCCTCAGCTGAGCTGCCAACCACTCCTAGGTGAGGAATGTGGATGGGCAGCCATACGCAAGCAGGAGAGAAGTGGACTAGCGTTGCAAAAGTCAAATAAGATGCCGAGAACTGGGGGCGGGAGAGTGCGGGTGAGGAATGGAATTCTGCCTGAATAGTGGAGTGAAAACTCCCATGCAGGTAGAAGTCGCTGCAGCTGAGAAAAAATGTCTGAGAAATTCAGTCGCATGAATACACTGCCCAACTTGCTGCCAATCTAACCATGAGGACATAATGCCATCTTCTCTCACCTTCCCTGAGCCCGTGACAAGAGTCAATCAAATACATTCATTCCCATCACATTTTTTGGTTTCGTTTCCCTGTTTTCTTTGGAGCCAGGGTTGCATGAATGGCCTTCCTAACTAGGAAACCCGACCTTGACCTTCTTATCCTCCTGCCTCTACACACCTCCTGAGGGCCAGCATTGCGGACAGGAGCGGCCATGTCCAAGTCACGCGATGCTGAACCCAGGGCTTTTCGGGTACAAGGCAAGTGCTCCACCAGTAGAAGCAGATCCACCCCTGGTTTCCATTTTGGTTGTAGCTTTTCCAAGCACAGCTTGATCCTCACTCGAGCATCCCACCCCCATATCCATAAAGGCAAAGTTACTGAGAAACCAAACCATAGATGTGTACTTAAATTCACTCCAGAGCAAGCATCCATTTCCTTAGGCCACACAGAGAGTCATTAAAGGGAAGTCCAGATCCTAAGACAGGGTCAACCTGGTTCTTTCCTCCTAGGACACTCACTGGTTTCCTGCAGTGTGCATTTTTTCTCACTAAAATCAGAAGTAAACCCAACTGGTTCACCTACAGTGTGCTTCTGGGATTCTTTGACTAAAGAGAATTAAGGAGATACATGCCCATAAAAAAAGTTAAAAATAAAAATCAACTAAAAGCTGTATTTATTTTACAACCAAAAACAAGCATGTCAGGGGTTGATTTACAAGATAGAAGCTCCACCATGATCCCAATGCCCTGGGTAGGTACCGAACCTGTACATTCAGGTTGTGTTATAGGAATGAACCTATCTATGGATCGAATACGCATTCAGAGACATTATGAGCACACTCTACAGGCACCACATTGTAGGATCCCCCTTAAAGTGTTTGCTAGTACACATGCTGCCAAAGTGATCATGTGGAGATTTTGTTGTTTTAGTATTGATGAAGCAAAGTCTAACTACCAATTGCCCTATGAAAGAGACTTTCTGATATTGATTTACTGCCAGAAAACACTACCTGATCTAGATTCAGATAATTTCTTGCTAACAAAATGTTAATCTCTTTAATATGCTAAACACTAAATGGCTAACATACACAGTTTTGCTCTGTTTTTCTCAGAAGAAACAAGCCTCTAAAAGTGACTATTTTTAGGAAAAACATTGGGTTCAAGGAGCTCACATCAGGCCTAGGAGATGCTCAGCAGGTAAAGCCCTTGCCTGTCAAACAAGAAGGCTGAGCTCGGATCCCCAGAACCCCGGCATCCTCCTGTGATCCCTCCTGCAGCTTTGAGAGGCGGAAGCAGGAGCTCCCAACAGCTGACTAGCAAGATGAGGCACATGGGGCGCTTCGGCCAGAGTGAGAGATCACCTCGCCTCAGTGAATAAAACGGAAGAGCAGTCAAGGATGATTTCCAACATCTACCCTGGGTCTCCACACGTGTGTGCCCACACATATGCTCACACGCATGCACACCACAAGCGCATGAGAAAAATAAAAGCTACATACATGGAAATACTAAATTCAGTTCTTTTCCAACAGAGGCTTCATGAGAAAAGGATCATTTGCTCTGATACTGAGGCAAATTTTTTCTTTTTCTTCTTTTATTAAAACTGGTATTTGTCAGAACATATTAGATTTACACACCATTCTCAAAGTTGGCATAACATTTGCCACACAATGATATTACTATACTGCTTAATAATGTAATAGTCAAATTATTCATGGATACATAAGAAAATACATTAGCTAAAATGTCAGATTCTAAAAGTCTGAAAACAAAAAGCTACTGTTTTTTAAAAAAGTTTCTAATTCACCTCATTCTTATAACATGTGGCAAATGGAAGTAGATTCATCAAAGAAAGCATAAGGGTAACAACCTCACAGCCCCACACCATCTAGCAGACGCAAGTGCCTCCACAAAAAATCGGAATGTCAAGATGCTGGCACTCTTCAGAATGCAGCTGTCCATCCCCTGTGTGTGAATTCACTGTTCAGAAGGTAAAACAAGAAACAGCTGACACAGAGCCGACAGTCTGGCCCAGAGCTTCCAGTCTAAATCTGGTTTTTCCACCTTCTTCTCACATAAGCTTGAACAAGTTAATTGACCTGTCTTAGCCTTAATTTCCTTCCTTCTAAAGTGGGCGTGAGATAGTTTAGCAGGTAAAACACCTGGGGACCTGAGTTCAACCCCCAGAAGCCCACATGGTGGAGGAGAGAAATGATTCCGAAAGTTGTCCTCTGATCGCCACCCATGTACCATGGGATGTCTGCATACACCTCCTCTTTTTCCTGTCTCTTTAGTCTCTCTCAAGTAAAATAAATAAAATATTTAAAATAAAATTACTGTGAATGACAACAAGGCCAATAAAGAACCTACCTTTTGGGTTATTACAAGAATTAAAGAAATGAAATAGCTGGAATATTGCGATGCATGGTGCTCATGAAAGGACAGTCATGGCTGCATTGGCGGCGGTGGCGGCAGCGGCGGCGGCGGTGGCGGCGGTGGTGGTGGTAGGACGAAACAGCCCTGATACGTGGCCTTTCTGTAAATCCTCAAGTGACAGAAAATTCACCATCTCCCACAAAAGTGCATTTCATTTTGAAAAACTTGACAAAAATTTCTCTTTACCAGAAAATCTATTTCATTTCATAGATCTATATCATGGAAGCAATCTTTCAATGCTAGCATACAGCTATCACAGGACCTTTGCATCTTGTCTTTCCCACACTAGGGAAGGCATCCTGGTTTCCCTGGTTTCTTCTTTATAAGATGGAATTCAACCTTCCAATCAGTCTCCCCCAAGTGTGCTCCAACTTGGTTTTCTCACTATTTTCACTAACGAAGAGTGAACTGAACGTGTTTCACTGTTGATTGAGTAAGAATTAAGGTGTATTCTCCACCCTGCCTTAGAGATCCATGTGTTAAAGTGCTAACACCAGGGGCAGGCAGCCTGAGACATGTGTGTCTTTGGTAGTGGACCACCAAGCTTCGAAGCAGCAATAGGCCTAGTAGTGCCTGGACCAGGCTTCTGTCAGGTTTAAGCTACTGGCCTATTCACGCGCTCACCAAGGCAGCAGTCACCCTCCTCTGGCCGCCATTATGCTCAGGCAGCCCAAGTGATGCTGTCCAACCTGACAATGCTGCCAGGCTGACTAGGTGGAGGCAGTTTTCACTGTGATGCTTGGCACTCAGTGCGAATCACTCCTCGGTGTGCAGAAGATGGAGAGTGGCTGAGAGAGAATGAGGGGCAGATGGGCGTGGGATTCCCAAGAGACAACCACCTCTCTTCAACGTGTTCCCGCCAAGCAACCCCAGGAAAGACGTTCTACTGAAAAGAAGGAATTCATGTCTCACAGTCTGAGGCATGAAAAGGGGGTAGCCATGCGCAAGTTGGACAACTTGCAGGGCACAGTTCCCCTGTGTGGAGACTCAGGATCCCGCAGTGTTTCTCCAAAGCTGGTGGCTTGCTCTAGCAGCAAATCAATTGCCTCTGGTGCGGTGTGCTTTGCTTCTGTCTTTGCTTGAGAAACACTAGGGTATGCAAATGCATATTCCTCTTATCAGAGTGGTTGTGATAAGCAGTGAGGCAACTAGCATGCTTTAAATCAGAACTACTCACAGTGGTCTTCATACCTTATAAATCTGAACATTAAAAGTGCCAGAGGCCAATTAAGGTTTGTCGAATCCATTTGTTCCTAACGGAAATGCCATTCTGCCAAGAGTAAAGCTCCTTCAAGGCCAGACTAATATGTAGAAGAGCGACAGAGAATAGATTACATTTTACACGAAACGACGGAGCCCTCCTGCCTCTCTCAGTTTAATAATCTTCTCCTCATTGGCTCTTGCCCCACACATGTCTCAATTTGATGATTTTGTGGGGTAAGCCTTCAAATTTCTTTCTACCATGTCAAATATTAAGAGGAAACTCAGTGATCTAGAAAGAGGGTGTGTTCCATTTCTTGGACCACAGTTTGAGTTTCTACAATTAGAACAAAGTATAATGAGACTAAAATGATTCCCAGAAAACTATATTGATCATAAAGAAGCTATCTATGTTCCACTCACATATCTAGCATCTATCTGTCTCTGCTTGTGTTTCCAGGAAAGGGAAACTAGACACTACATGTCCTACTTTAATCCAAGGTGGCAGGAAGCCTGGTCCTGCTATCAGGCGCCCGCACATCTGAGGCTCTGCTTTCCCAGTTGGGTCAACACACCACAGACTGAGAACTCAAGGACAATCTGGAGCTTTCTCTCTGGAGAGAGAGTGAAAAGGTGGGGATTAGTTTTCCTCTTAACTTCCAAATATCAAAAACCAATGGCATTTCCTAACCTATTTCATCATCAAAGAGAATAGCCAGAACTACTACAGTCAAATCATATGCACATACACATTCATATACACATACGCATACATGCATACACACGTGTATGCACACTTACATACACACAACAGACATATGCATATACCACACACACAAAGGCACACATGAAAGCACTCTAACACACACACATGAACATAAATACACAGAGACATGCATACACGCAAACAATTTCAAAATAAAAACAATCATTAAGTGTTGGAATTCTTCTCTGTGCTTCTAAGAACAATCTCTTCTACTACACCACTATAATCTGTTTGTACTGAAAAGGGCACATTTCCTTTCAGAAATCTGATGAATTTGAGAATACTGTATCAAAGGAACTCTCAACACACTGGCAGTGGAAATAAATTGGAGTTAAATTATAATGAAAGCAAAAGTTTACAAAATAATTCCCAATCGTTTTATTAAACAAGGTTTTCCATTTTCTAGGGTGCTAATGAAATATAAAGGAGATAAATGAAATGCATAAATATTCATTTTTAATTTCAACCTGATTGTAAAATTTTATTAGCGAAGGTTTGTAATTTATACTTAGGATCTAAGAATGTAGTTTACACAAAGGTATATTATTGAGCTCAATTTGCATCACCTAGAAAAGATAATGCCTAGGGGTCATGGGAATGTGATAGAACCAACGTAGTATTTAAAAGGTCAATATTATAAAAAATAAATGTGTCCTCTCATTGAAGCTATAGTAACCAAAGGAATGATAGTTTGGAGTTGTTCTTTTGCAAGGCTACATTTCTCTTTAAAGGCAAGCACAACTTTATTGCAAAGAACAATCGAACAGTGGGATTGTTTGCATATTAAAGTAATTAAGACACATGCACTAGAGGCTCGTTTGGCGAAACTGGGATGTGCAGGTGGAAGGAGCAGAATGGGGCCTCCTGCTCAGTCCTAGAGGTCGAGTCACCCACTAGCAGCCTGTGCATCTCACAGCAATGGCAAAGGCGGTTCCTTATGTTACAGTCGCCTTCGCGAGCAGCTTCCAGGTTAAGGAAGGTGGATCGCAACCATCCTGGCGGGCTCCTCCCATGCTGCCTTCAGTCGGAGCACCTCATTCCACCTGCTCTGCAAGGACCTGGAGCGTCACGTCGTGCTGCTGTGAGACGTCACTGAGCACAGGCTACAGTGTCTCCCCTGCTCTCCGGCGCGTTGCTGAGAAGCATCGCGGAAATGTGCGGATGTCACACCCCAGCTGTGGCGTTGTGCTGCGGCAATGCGCCCAAAGCCAGGAGAAGGACTTGCAGGAAGCACTGGAAAGTACACATGAATCCAACCACATGCTCTTGGAGCTTTAGTACATCAGTGGTGTCCGGACATCACCTTCCAAAGATTAATAATGACTGATTTTGACAAAGGACTTATTTAAAAAGTGAAAGTCATCTAACCGGTGTCTCAGACTATCAGGAAACAGAAACATCCAAGGATGGCCTTACTCTAATTAATCCTGCCATGCCAGATAATGCCTGAGTTTCTATTAGTAATCAAGTTCTGGTTTAAGTAACCAGCATAAAGCAATTTCCTGTATCTAGAAATGGGATAGACCCCCCCCACCAGCTGCCTTCTGGAGCATGAAGCAGAAAGGTCAGTGCAGCACCGAGACGCACACCAGCACTCAGAAGAGAGAGAAAACATTCACAAAACATAAAGGCATCACATGAAACTGAAGAAAACTCGCTGACTCCCAGGCAAGAGATGGCTTCCAACCCGCGGGAACACTGACAGATGAAAACAAAGGCATGGTGTTCAGGACAGCCATGCACACCCCAACTTCTGGCTCTTACACGGCCTGAAAGATCACTTAAAAATAAGCACGAACTATCCGTCTCCTTCAGGACAGCCTATAAGCCCAATTTTATTACACTGCATGAAAAAGATACTGAGACTCATTTTCCGTGAACTGTCAAAATACAAAAGCAGTGCAAGTCTTTGCACAGATGTCACAAAGTCCTGGATTTATTCCTCTGGCAGGTGCTCAACATGTAGCCCACATAATGACATGTTAATGATGGAGTGTGTTAATCGGCATGCATACCTGATTCCTGCAGGCCCGGGGGAGGGAACTATTTCAGAGCATGGTAAAGTCCCTACTTCTGATATAGATTTAGATAACACGTTAGGTAAGAGGAAAGACTTTAAAAAAAAAAAAAAAAAAAAGAGGAAAAACTTTGCCAGAAAGTATCAGCAATCAGAATAAAACTATGTAACTACCACAGGCAACAAAATGTTGTTGTCAAGTAATGGACCAGTGACCTTTTCTTCTTATTTAAACTGCCAAGATTTGGAGAACTTTTTTAAGTACTCTAAGAAAAACAACAAAAGCAAAACACTGCTTATCATGCTAGGAAAGTTATAAAGGTTATTAATGCATTAAGTATTATATACTAGCTTTCTAGCTCACTACCTACAGCAAGTTTTGAAAAGCTCCACATATTAAAATGTGTTTTTCATTCATAGTCAAATTATAAATATTTATAATTAAATTTCTGAGAGATTTAAAGGGTGCCAGTACTGTGTGCTAATTTCAAGTTTTTTGCCCACTGACTTCCAGCCGGGATTATGACGGGGGCTGCAAACCCCTCAGTGCAAGCGTGAGGACCTGAGCGCAAATCTGCAGAATCCATGTAAAAGCCGGGTGTGGCCGTGGACACCTGTTAGACCAGCACTGTGCGAGGACACCGGGCATCGCCGGGGCTTGCTGGCTGCCAGCTGGGCTCCAGGCTCATGGAGACACCGTGTCCAGAGCATAAGTCAGAGAAGACGGAGCAGGATGGTCCTCTGACCTCCGCGTGGGCGTGCGCATCCCTAGCACGTGTGCACATACCACGCTCACACGGCGCACACACAAACCAAAACCTAGGCTTGAACTTAAGCTGAATTTCCTGAGCGAGAAAATCACAATAACTCAATTTCTCAAGATTCCCAATTTTTGCTAGTTCCTGGATTTTTTCCAAGTGCTTCACAGGTTGATCAGGTACCAACAGAAACGTGCATAAATCTTACCTCTGGCAAGAAGACTACGAATGTGCAGTACCAGGTGAGCAGCACTTTCTAAACGACAGGGCCAACAAGAGTGACAGAAACGTATTTCATTTGGGTGTTTCCAACTGTCTTAACTTACCACACCTCCTCTCCCCCTCTCTCCCTCTCTCGCTCTCTCTCTCTCCATACACAGACATGAACACACACATGCGCACACACATGACACGCTCACACACAGGTAACAATTCAAGATTTCCCAGTCTCTCAAGAAGATGCAGCATGTGAAACATCCTCAAAGTCTGTCACCACATAAAACATGGCTGAAGATTAAATCCTCACTCAAAATTCCTGGACTATGTTATCACACAATGACAACAGACCCATTCCCAGAAATGGTACAAAGTCCACACCAGAAATTTTATGACTCCAAGAGGAGGACATAAAACACTCCAGAGGTGATTAGCAACTTTGCTGGGCTGAAGCCGGAGAGGCAGGAAGCAGCAGAGTGCGAGGGGCAACACTGTTCCCAGCCCTTGCTTATTAAGCAGCTGGTGGCTACTGGTACTTTCTTTTGAATACAACAGAGGACTTTATGTTCATCTTTTATTTATTCTGGAAAAATTATCTTAAAACTTGTCTAGAAGATAAAAGTAGAAGATGAAACACCCAGGGGGAGAATAGCAATGACTCATTTCCCAAGAAACTCAGTTCTTCCAGGTAGCTTACTCTGTGAGTGCATCACAGGTCGGTCAGGCACCAAAGGGCGCACCCCATAGTGAAGAGAAGACTACAAACTGGTCAGTATCTGGTGAAGTGCACTTTGTAAGTTACAAACCCAAGAAAAGCAAGGACCTTCATTTCATTTGGGTCCATAAGCTAATCAGTTCACGTTCTGGGCCAAGGGCCAGCATGGTTTTGCTGTACTTAATTAGATGAGTAGTTAACGTCAGGTGTAGACGGAAGCGAATCCCAGGGTAAGGTGTAGGCGAGTGTGTGCAGGTGCACGTGCACGTCCTACTTGAAGTCTTTTTATCACACTGTGTGTTTTTCAAGACAGACCACGGGTGCCTCACATACATCTTCACGGTAACCCCAGAAGTCACCTAAAACTTTGGCGACAGTTTCTGTGTCTTGCCAAAGGCTATGGATTACCCAGAAATTTGTCCACTCTTCTGCCCACCAACCTCACTCCCCCACCCTCAACAGTTCCTCTGCGTGCTGTCCCAGCCTTCGTGTGAATTCTGCCTCCCTCACTGAACAGCCCTAACTCCTCATTCCTCCACCTCCTGTCCCCGACTCCCTGCAGCGCTGAGATGTTCCCTATGTCCCTGCTGGTCTTGCCTCTGCCACCCTGTTAGTGGCCTGTGGGGTCCACTAAAAGTCCAAGCCACATTGCTCCCTTGCCTGAACTTCTCCTGTCCTCCACTTGTACTCGGGGTGAATTTCCAAAGCCTCCCTAGAGTCTTTGAGACGCTCCTTGATGGCAGCCCGTACCATTCTCTCTCTAGACACACCAATCCTAAGACAGTACACTTGGCTGGGGTCTTCCCCCAAGTCTTTGCATAGTTGACTTGCTCTTATCATTCCAATCTCAGCTCAAATTTCCCCCTTCTAAAAGATGTTCTTTTAATGTAGTTATTCTCTCATACTTTCTTTTTTAATTTTCATCAGAGCACTTATTGTCTGAAATTCACTCTCTGTGATTTCTTGCCATCTAACTCCCCCAAGAGCAGGAATTTTATCTGTACTGTGCGCAAGGAAGTCCTCGAGCCTGGAACTTAGTAGTCACTCCAAACCTGAGTAACTAAGGATGGCAGCATCATCTCTATGAAGTACACTCTAGAGAAACACACACACGCAGTCTTTCATAATATTAGTCATATATACGTAATCTTATATATGTGGGTCATATAAATGTAATGAAGACTGACTATCATGTGCAACTCAACTCATTCATTCGATGAAAGTAGCTACACAGAATCTTCACTCTCATACAAAATACACCCACATGATTTACAGACAAGCTCAGTGGCAGGTGCAGCTCACGCGTCCTTCCTACACTTGAAACTAACAGAAAATCAGGACATATAATTTCACTTATAGGTCAATGGCCAGCACCACAAGAACGTTCTTCCACGTTTGTAACATTAAAAAGAATGACGCCCTGTATGTGCTACCACAAACCAATTTGTATGTCTGCCTGATGAGTCTCAATGAGGGCAGAAATATATTCCAATGGGCAGTGTCAAAATTCCAAAGTCAAAAAAAATTAGGCTCCATCATGGCATGGTGGGATTGCAACGGTCACATGTGGAAGAAAGTGAGCCTTGCCTGTGATAACCTTCAAACATCAGAAAATATTGCCATTCAACGTAAGACATCAAATTCCAACTTAAATGTTTTGATGTCCATAACATTAATAATGATTGTTAAGAATCCATTGAAATACTTATATCTCATCGGCCTTTGAATCCCTGTCTCTAAAATTCCTCTGTTCCACTTAGGCCGCTAATTTCTTTTACTTGTTAGAAACTATAAGCTCTCCTATTTTATTGATGCATCACCTCAAAAGAACCAGAATTCTACCATGAACATGCTTATCTTCTGGTCAGGAAATAAGTACTGACAGAACTACTTTGCTTCTCTTTACCCTCTCTCAGAGAAAATCTCTTCTGTGGTCTTGGTTTTTCAAAGTGAAACCCTTTCAAAGCCCAGAGATAAGTTTTCGGGGTCTGCTGCCTAACTGTCCTGTGAAGCAGGCCGCAGCAGATGCGTGGGAACAAGGCAGAAAGAAGAGGTTCTTGGAAAATTTTGCTGCTGTTTTTGCATTTGCTTTAAAATTTTATTTATATGCCAGCTTTTTAGCAGGATGCCATTAATGGTAAGTAAATAAATAAGATTCACTGAGGAGAACTACAAGTTTCAGGTCACTTCAGAATGTTCTCTTCAACTTCATATTTAATGAAGTAATATGCCTATTAAATTTTCCATTAGTCACAGTCTGCTTAGTCACACACACACACACACACACACACACACACACACACACACACACACACAGAGGTTCGCAGATCTGGCAGAAACCTAGAATGCTTCTATTGTTTTCCTTTACAATATGGCGATATGCTGTTGCGCAGGCCACTGGGGGTCTGCAGTTACAGTTGTCGCACGTTATTGAATCTGTCCATTGAAATGGAACACAACGGGAATTCCCGCACACAGCTGCTGGTTCCCATTGCTAAGTCCTTGTATTGTACTATATAAGCACACAGCTGGGAAATGCTATGGAGTGGGAGTTAAAACAAAATATTTTGGCTTCCCAACATTCACAACAGACAAAGGCTCCAGTGGAAAGCACAGAATGGAAGTTTGGAAACACTGCTAGGAGTGTGATTTCTTTCACACTCACATCAGGCATGTTTACAGCTTTAAAATATTTTATACTACCATAAAATTATATTTCATATAATTATGTCATATTATAATTATTGATATCTGCTTTCTGACAAATTTTTACGTCATGAAAATTTGAGGCTAATGTACCCAAGTAAGTTGGCACTTGTCAAAAAGCTTTACAGAAAAATAAGTAAAATGTCCTTGAAAGAACTGGGATTTGAACTATTTACTTCTACCTCTGCCTACATATTTTCCAGCCAGCTTCTTTTTATTTGGCCATGGGTATATCTGTCATAATGGTCAAACTCTATCTGGAACTGCCCCCCTCCCCGCCGCGTGTTCCCTCTTCCCTGTGGACCCTCCTCTAAGTCGCCCCATCACCACACACTGTCTTCTAGATTTCTGACGGGGATCGCAGTGGGCCTTCATCCCTTCACTCTTGCTCCCGCCACCCGTTCACTATCCTGCAGCTGCAACTACCAGTGTGGAGTGTCGGCTGTTCCACGTCCTTACATCAGGTCTCCCCACAGTGCCAGCGAAAGGCCACGCCGGAAATCCTCGCATCCTCCAGCTACCAAAACTACCTTTTTTTCTAACATTAAGTCAAGTCTTTCTGGCCTCAGATCCTCCAATGCTGCTCCTCACCCTGCTCTGCCTGACCCCTTTCCAGCACCGTAGCCCACGGACGGCGTCCCCACCATCTGCTGCTCTATTAGGAGACTCGTCTCATTGAATTCAGATGGCATTCTGAGCTGCTTCTTCATAGCACATATCATATTTATTATACAAGTATTTTCATGTATCTTTCCCTTATCCATGACGGCAAAGCCCAGGAAGACTCACACCTGGCTCACAGTGCAGCCACAGCCAACAGAGTGCTTGGCACCCAGAAAGTGCTCAATAAATATTTGTTTAAATAAAAGCCAAACAGAGCCCCATTATCTTGCCAATGCGTGAGTGGCAGTCACTGACTATCGCTCACATCCACGCTACCCTGGAGATACAAAATGAACAACATGCGTTCAACCAGAAAAATGGACTTTCGTCATGCCTTATTATATTTCTTCCTTCCCCTTCTCAAAGAAAATAAATCTTCTAGCAGATTAAACTATAGAGGGTTGAGCTCCCTTGAAACTAAAATTCAGTGAAATTTTATTTGGCCATAAACAAAAAAATTACACAGTTTAGGGGAATCACAGATCACCATGTTAAGTGAAATAAGCCAGACACATGAAGACAAGTATTTCTCTCATGTGGAGTTTAGGAGGCAAGAGGGATAAGGGGTAAGACATGAAAGTGAAGAGATGTCAGGACGTGGGAGAGGAAGTGGGGAGCAGGAAGGGGAGAAGAAAGGACATTAGTGCAGGATGCTCTATCAAAGTAAGCCATATGCATTTGTGGAATGTCACAATGAAATGCAGTAATTGTACAAATGGTTATAAAATAAATAAATAAAGGTCTTTGGATTGTGGAGCTAAACTAGAATTTGTCAAGTCATGCTTCCTTTAGCTTGCCAACTCCTATTTCTCACCCACTGTTCCCGAGCACGGTCTTGCTCTGCAAAGGTATCTGAAAAAGAGATTGTCTCCCACTTTGAATCACACTAATCACTAAGATAACAGGCAAGGACTAAGCACATGGCATTAGATTAGTAAACACACTTTAGATGCCACCTTATTTCTTGGTAAGAAAAGTATATCCTCATTATCCACGTAGCCAATGTTAAGAAATACAAAACAGAACTTGAAAATTCTAATCTAGTGAAATACATTAAGGTTCTAGAAATGGAATATCATTGCTTTCAACTGAATAATTAAGTCACTTAATAGGGTTTCTGTTGAAATTTAGCATGGAAAAGCTGACTACCTTGCTGCATGCATTTGACCATACTGCACGCATCTGACATGTTTCTACTCTTAAGAAAATGTTTGTAGTTTGATTGAATGATAACTGAGAGATTTGCATGTCCCTGTGAATGAATATCCGGGCACTAAAGTGAGCAAGCCTTTATTATAAATCAGTACTTGCCAGTAAAAATGCCAAATACCTACACCTCACTGCAGTCACCACATGATGTTAGGACATGGGCACACTTACTTAATTCCATTTTCAGTATTAATACACAACCACACTGCATTTGATCATTCTGATTTTGTGAGATTACCAAGTTCGTCACAGTAAATTTGCGAATTCAAAGAATAAGAAATTCAGCCTCCTGCCGTCAAAAAAAGTCAATAATTTTTGTCCAGAGAACCTGGCGATGGACATAAGCGAATTCCCAAGTCTTCCCGGCACTAGAACAACACTCACTGTGTACCTGGTGGCTGCCTCACGACCGACCCACAGATCACTCTGCATTTTCCCCTGCACACCCGTCTAGCCTGAGGACATACAAACGCATTTGCAGCGCTCACCATTCTTTGCTGAGATGACAGAACGCTGTCCCAGTCAGCATCTTGTTGAATGGTACTGACAAGCGTTGGGAGCTCCTCAGAGTGAGGTTTGTTGTGCATTATGGGGTGCAGGGGCAGATGGGGGCCCACGTGCTGATCACTGCCCTCTTCCTTTTCCCTCGAGGTCAAATCCTGGGTCATCGCTTCCTCTCCATCAGCTGTACAGGCAAATGGAGAGGCGGCTTGCTTGGAAGACATTCTTCTGCGGGAGAAGGGAAACACCAGGGATTAAAAAAGTTCTTGACAGAAAAGAAACCATTCCTTGCCTATGGCTCACTGGGGTGGGAGGAACAAGGCCCTGGAATTTCGAGATATTTATAGTCTACCCTGACAAAGAACGCGTGGCACATGTGTTGTGCTCTCTCCCTGTTTGCTTTTAACTCAGCAAATGTCCTTCCCGCGCCTGCTGCGTATTTTCTCTTGTGCAGCCCACAAATGAAACCCTTATCGAATAAGTTTTCATGGTCTACAATGTATGTATGTGTATATCTTCCTCCCAGTTTTCCCAACTAGATTATGAGCTTCTTGAGAGTAATTAGGGTGATGGTTAGCCATGAAAAGAATGAATGAATGAACTGACTAATGAGCCAGTCTGAAAAATGATTTGAGAGCAAAAACATCCAACTTTCTCCTGTAGTTCTGTAGTAAGGAAATATATCCACGTAGGAAAATATAATCTGAGTAAATAATCCATGCTTCAAGTCCAAAGCAAATTGGTTGTTGCTTCTTGGCTTACACCTTGTTGGGAGTACTAGACCGAACACTGAAGACTGATGGGAAGTCTTCCTGCAATTTAGCTTTCATGTGACAGATTAAGTGGCTGAGAAATCAGGTTATTCTTAAAACACTTTTACAACACCAGAATTGTGTGTTTGAAATAATCATGTTGCTATTTTATATTAGAAAGTACTTACAGGATTCAAAGTACACACAGTGGAAATAGTAAAATGCCTACTATGCACGAAATCCTAAAAGCCTCCCTAACAGCGCTAACCATTCATTGTTCCATCTACAAATAAATGGCAAAGATCCCTGTAGGGTAAGGCCTTCGGTCCAGCTTCCACATGCAATCAGGAAATCATGATATTAAACAGAATCTCAAAACTTAAGAGCATCACTGCACAAAGAAGAGTCTCCAGGGGAAATGACTAGTGACAAAGCCACTAAAAGTTTGCAGCCTGACAGAAGAAACCATTTCTTCTTACAACTTGGCCTTGGTTTTCATTCACTGGGTCTCTGGCTCTGAAAGTGCTGTGTCATGACGGAGTGAAACTCCACCACCGCAATGGCTTTTTAACATTAATTGATTTCATACCATTTTTTTAAATGCACAAATCAGTTAACATAGGAAACCGCATGAGCATTTTTCAAATTAGCAAATCATTAACTTGCTAGTACTGTTTCTACAGACAAATAAATACTGATTAAAGGGTCTAGAAATCTGAGATTAACAGTTAAATTTACAAATCTGTCACATGCTTTCATGAATATTGCAGTGAAGGAAGTATCAAGTGCAAAGGAAAATAATTAAGTTAATTCCAGTTTAAACAGTGATTTTTATGTAGCAGCCATGTTTCACATAGGATTTAACAGCTAATGCTAAATTTCTCACAATTAATGAGGGGGCTCAGAGTTAGTATCCTACAGTGAAAAAAATTAATATAAGATCAGCTAATCTAATTATGCACAGTTCTAAATAAAAGTATTACAAGCTTTTGAAGTGCTTTGAAACATATTAAAATGCTGATACCTACTTATAATAATCATTCCACAAATAATAAAAAGTTCATCTATTTAGGCAAAAATAAAGTAGGGGAAAGAGAGTACCCATATTTTTGCTGAAAAGAACGTAAGCAAAGGTTCTGTAGCGTACTCCATCAAAAGATTGAGCACATGCATTCTTGAGTAACTGCTATCAGTTTAACAAACAGACAAATGAACTCCACACGAAAACTTATAACCAAAAGATGTGCTTACAACACAAAATGCCACAGAACTTACTTTACTGGCCCTGGATATCTCCTGTAAAACCAGACAACTTGAACTGCTCTGCAAGTTTATCAAAAGCCTGTGCAAACATCAACAGTGTTTTCATCATTTAGATAATGGTTAGTTACTGATAATGCAATCATTCACATCAAAAACAAATGAAATGGAGCTTATTGGCACATTTTAGAAAACAGTTAAATACAATTGAAAGTCATAATCCAAAACTCAGGGTGACTTTGGCTTCTCCAACAAACATCCTCTTATTATGAAGAGAATTGGCTCCTTCCAATAGCAGTATCTGTGATTGTTGCTTTCGTATAAATTAATCATGACACAAAACCCAAAGCACAAACAGTCTCTTAAGAATAATTTCAACTATAGACTGCACCATGAACAATAGTGCACAAGTCTAATTAAACACAACCCTGCAGCTGTAAAAATAGACTAAATCTGTCCAAAGCTATGAGCTGAGTTTAAAGGCTGGTTTGTTAGAGTGTTTTCTTAAGGAAGGCTGGGTCCTCAGTCTTAATCAGCCAATAAATTATTTCCTGCAATTACATTAAATAGAAAATTATCTTCAAATGGGGAGTGTTAATTGAAAATCAAAATTCAGAGGGAAGTTTAGAAATTACACGCTGAATACAATTAGTGAGGGAAGGCTTCACCTCGCCTTCATCAGCATTCTCCTCGCGAGTCCGCCAGTGGCCAGTCAGGAAAGCTGCCTATCTAAAAACTCATGGCCTCCGTCTTTCACTTTGCACCTACAAATACAAATGTGCATCAAGGTTGCAAGTGCAAGATAGTGCAAAGAAGAAACTGATGAAATCTGACTATTCATCTTCAGTTCACAACATTGTTCGGGGAAAGGGGCAGAGAGGTGGGACGGCAGCAGCTAGCAAACCAGGACTCCTTAGGCAGGGGATGGACGCTTCCAAGAGCACCTTTCCAAGCCAGGCTTCAGTTTGCTCTGTGCATTCGCTTTATGAGAGCTCCAAAATACCTTGTTTGCAGAGGAAAAACGGTCTTTGTTCTTTTGCCATGGAATTTCCTTTGGATAAAATCATTGGGTTCTTCCAGATTTGCTTTCATGGTCTGCTTTGTTCTAGGTGTTGGTTTTTTATTTGTCTGCTTTTTAAGTAAGATGAGCACAAAGTGTTTTTATGCATAGTTTATTAGCTGAACTATAGGTTAACTATTGGATATGACCTACTAATTTTTACACAATTGCTATAATCTTTCAATTTCACTGATTACATTCTCATTTCTTTCCCTTCTGTAGCTAGCCCTTCAGAAAGGTTTGCTAGACCTACTAAGTTATCAGTTATACCCTTTTTTAATATTTTGTTTGAGAGAGGAGAGAGAGAGAACAGTTGGTTGGAAGTCAGAGGATAACTTTCAGAGGTGGATCTCTTCTCGCACATGGTGCTCTGGGAACTGAGCTCGTGGTCCCAGGCTCGTGGCCCCAGGCTCGTGGCCCCAGGCTCGTGGCCCCAGGTTCGTGGCCGGCTCATCTGCCGACTGAGACATCTTCCCCGCCTGAACTGTGTCCTCTGTGCACATCTGACTTTGGTGATGCTTATACTCTAACCACTGAGCCATCACTTATGTTCTTCAGAACTTTACAAATCGGAGCATGTTGTTAGAGGTTCTTAAGCATCAGGTGAGCTACTTATATTTACTTTAACGCTCTTACAGTGATTTTTTTAATCCATAACAAAAATTCACACACCCATCTTTGAGACAGCACCTCACCCTAGTTGTGTCCCATAAAACTAATGAACAACAGAAAATAAAATTCCTTGTCAATTTCTGTATGACTTTGCTTTGTTTTATTTTTGCACTATTATAACTTAAAAATCTTTCGAATGAATTGTTTTTTAATTTGTATTAAAAAAATCTTCCTAGTTATACCCCCTGAAAACAGGGTTTTATAATGGAAGTGCTGACACAACCCTACTAAAGCAGCGCAAATGTTGCCGCTATAATACACAAAATCAAGTTCTATTATTCTAAACTACCCTCGCTCATGGGATTTTTCTTTACTGTGCTCCCAGCCAAACTGCTGAAGCATGAAAAATTTAAATGCAATCAAATGCGCCCAATTCTACTTTACTAGAACAAGTGTCTACAGTGGTACAATCTTAAAAGGACATGCAACAGATTTGTTTGGTGTTTTTTTTAACTGTTTATTTATAATACAGTGCATTGGAGATAAAATAAAAGAGGAAATTACACTCACATGGTACCAGTGTATTGACTACACAGAGTACATTATAATCAGAGAGAAAAACTACATTGTCAACTTATCACATTGGTTAAACAAGATGGTTTTCTGGGGCATAGTTATTATCAAGCAAAATCTCCCAAAAGAATTAAATATCTGTGGGATATGTACAACTATATCCCTATCAAGTGTTCCTGAGTTTGAAATGTCTCTGCCCAACAGACGGAGTGAATTCCCTGGATGTCAAAGAACTGTTGGAGGTAAAGTCACCAGTAATTAATAAGGTCACTTAGGAAGTCAATAAGAACACCTCTAAAATGATAATTATTCTACCCCAATCCCTAGAATACAATCTTAATGTTCAGATCATTAACCAAGGAACACAGACAATAAATTAATTCCTTTCTTAAAAGAGGCTCAGAATCAATTGGCCTGTCACTCTCTGAAATGGTGAGATGTGAAATGTGTTATAGTAAGTCCTCTATTTCTTAAAGCTAGAGTGGACAGAACCTTTCTAACGTGATATGCTATTATTGTTTTATTTAGCTATCTACTTGATTACTTACATATTGCTTTTTTCTGCTACTAGGATTGAACCCATGACTCATATATGGTACATTTTCAGCCCTGATCCACTTTTAAAAGTTTATTTGTACATATTTAAAAGGTATCATTATTTTTTAAACAAGTATAAACTTTGAAACTTTCTTCTAAAGCACAGTCACTCAATATTACATTTTCCTTATTATTGCATGGGAAGAATTCATGCCTGAAAACTATCACTTGACGCAACCAGAAGAGCCAGAGCTCATTAAAGCAGCTTTTAAACTATTCTTTAGCGTATTCCACCACTTTTGTGATTATTAACCAACGGCATTTCATTTGCAGAGAGGTTATATCAAAGGAACTTCTGTTTTGAATATAAAGCAGCATCTTAAGAGCTGGTTTACCTACAGGAAAAAAATGAAAAGTTCAGGCCAATATTCACGTTTATTTTTGCAGCTCAGCTCCAGGTTACCCTTGTAGATTTACTTCAGTTAGATAATTCATTGTTAATTGAATGTTACACTCGACCTGATTCTGAGAAATAAACAACTAGTTTTCCAAAAATATAGCCCAGTGCCTCTCACTTTAAGGAGCATGAGCAACAGAGAAGCTTTGCTGCCAACAAGCACAATGCCCAGGAACTCACAAAGGATGCCAGTCCCCCAGCACAGGGCAGAGAATGACTTTAAAGCCTCCTTCCTGCACCTCTAATTCCCACGCTCAGGATTTGGAGAGGAGGCTGCAGCAGAGCCCACTCTAGCTGTGAAAATGAGGGCAGCCGCTGTGAAGCTTCCCTGCCCTGTGCTGCCCAGGTCCTCTGCGCTGCCCAGACAGTACCCGGTCCTGCCCCACTGTGCCTCCAAAGGCCCATGGACTTCCTGCCAGGTTCTCTCTTTCTTCTCTCTCTTTCTTTCTTTCTCTCTCTCTTTCTTTCTTTCTCTCTCTCTCTCTTTCTTTCTTTCTTTCCTTTCTTTCTTTTCTTTCTTTATCTTCTCTCTCTCTCTCTCTCTTCCATGTTTAATAGGCAGTTGAGAGGATGCAAGAGAAAGATGATCACTGCCTCCAGAGCTCTGGGAAAGTTGCAGACCTATCCTTCCAGCATGCTCGGCCTCTCTTGCATGGTTTGCTGCGGACAATACCTGTAGGAAGAAAACTCAGAGATCCGAGCCAGTGTCACTGTCCACGGAGATGAGAACAATGATGCACGTGACACCCTTCACACATGCCCACCTCTGCATGCGCCCACCTCATGTGTGCCCACCTCCACGCGCGCCCATCTCCACACACACCCACCTTCACGCATGCCTAAGAACAGCTTAGATTAACAAGTCTAAACTTTACAAAGGCCTCTCATTTTTCATACCAAAGCATCAAAATTGTCTTGAAAGACCCTCTGAGGCTCTTATAGAACAGGAACTACCTGGAACAGATTCTTCTCAAGTCATCAAAGTGTGTATTTCTGAAGTTTATATTTAGCTGATAATATTGCTGTCATTTTATATACCTTAAGACTGTTCTTTGGACCATAGCTCATATATCTTGGAATGCTTTGACTCATGAATTGTTTCTCCTGATAATGTTACATCATGTAATCACCTCTGTCTAATTGGTTAGTATCTGCTGGGAGACACAGACAACCAGCTGGATGGCCGGCCTGCTGACTGACTGACTACGGAAACCCCACAATCACTACATCTGAGCCTGTGCTCCGGTTTCTTCCAAGGATCAAAACAACTTCATTTCATACAACCATTATACTTTGTGCCTCATGGAAATAATGTTGAGTTCTCGTACCAGTAGTGGTTGGGGATTTTGCTTGGGAAAGCCATGACCAGAGAATATAAATAAAATCAGTGATGTAACGTCAAATCAAAACCAAACAATGACTACTATAAATAGCCTCAGTAACTCGGAGGATTGTAATCAAGCTCAGTGGTTGGACAGTTCGGCTGACAGACATCTGCATGGCTCAAGAGATCGGAGGTTGTCAAAAGTCACAGGAAAATGGATTTATTCTCAAACATTCGTTTGGAACCTCCTTCCCATATGAGGACCATCCTTTCAAAGTCAACAAGAGAAATGTCTTTACCATGGCAAAGCCAATCCACTGACACACACATCCAATTACAGGACTTTTTATCTCATTATTAATAAATCATGAGCCACAACAATGTCCTCTCTAAGAAGAGTAGGAAGCCATCACTGGACACTTGCCCATTTCCTCTGATTAATATGTCCAGAAAGAAAAGAGAGATTGAAAGTGAAATTGTTTTAAATCGTGTAGACACTGAACAAGATGTGAAGACAGTCATCAGCGAGGAGCTTTCAGCTAAAACAAGCTACGCAGCAATTCCCAAGCCCTTTCATTAATAAAATAAGATATATTTCAGGTTCCTATCTAAGAAGGATGGGAAAGAAGGAAAGGAAGGAAGGAAGGAAGGAAGGAAGGAAGGAAGGAAGGAAGGAAGGAAGGAAGGAAGGAAGGAAGGAACGAAGGAAGGAACGAAGGAAAGAAGGAAGGAAGGAAGGAAGGAGGAAGGAAGGAAGGAAGGAAGGAAGGAAGGAAGGAAGGAAGGAAGGAAGGAAGGAGGAAGGGAAGGAGAGAGGGAAGAAGGAAGGGAAGCAGGGAGGGAGGCAGGGAGGGAAGGAGGGAGGGAGACAGGGAGGGAAGCAAGGAGGGAGGGAGGGAGGGAGGAAGGAGGGAGGGAGGGAGGCATAGGAGGAAGGATGGAGGCAGGGGAGGAGGGAAGAAAAGAGAAAGGAATGAAAGCAGTGGAGAAGGGACGGAGGGATGGAGGGATGAAGGGACAGGAAGAAGGGAGGAGGAAGGATGGAGGCAGGAGAGGAGAGGGAGGAAGAAGAAAGTAGAGACAGGGGAGGGGAAGGAGGAGAGGAGCAGGGGAAGGGGTGGAGGAGGCAAACCAGGCTTTGCAGTTCAGTTTCAGTTTGTCTACCTAATGAAAACCTCATTGTACAACCCCGAAAACCATTTCCAGCAGGCGAGGTATTTCGAGGTATTTGATTCAGCAGAGGCTGCACAAGCATCAAAGCAGTTAAATGTAGGTGCCAGGCTGCATCGCCAGGAGCTCTCAGTACTGTGAGCTAGTGTTACCTGACAGCTTAGTGAATATAAAATTACTTGTTTCTCCAATTGAAGACAATCAAATTGTCACCTTCCATTGTAATAATGCACAACTAGTGATCAGCAAAGTGCAAACATAATTACCATGAAGAAAACAAAAAATCAAATCTAAATCTCTTGACAGAGTAAACACATCTATCTGGCTTTCCCCAAAAAGAAGAGTGCTTTAATTCTGAGCACTGTGGCGCAATCTTTATCTTATCTAACAATAAGATGTATTAGTTTCACATCAAATGAAAATGGAAAACAACAAGAAACACCTATCCATGAAAAATGAATGTGAAGATGACGGGCGCTGACAGCACTACAGACCTGGTGCAGAGCAACAAATGGCATGGGCGCAGCTGGGCGTGGCCGCAGCCGGCATCAGCAGCCTGAGAAAACCTCCTGGGTCTTCCTGGAGCCTAGAAACCCCTCGAAGGGGACCCGACCCCTTTATTTTTTCTTCTCAACTGGCCTATACTTTTGAGGCTGAAGTTCAGCCCCCAACACTGATTATTTCTATCCAGATTTAGAATAATAAATAAGGATAGGACACATTTTTACAACTATTTTTGAGACATTTGGATTCAGGATTTTTATCCAAATCTGGTGAGCACATCAACTCACTATCCAACCTGGAGCTGGCTTAATGTCTAAGCGCTGCAGAGTCAACGCTGCCCCCTGCACCTTGCCGGCCATGATACTTCCCGCAGAAGCCCTTCCTTCCACGCTCGTAGGGCAGTACTGCGCCGTCACACTAACCGACTCAAAATTCAAAACACTCAGATTTACATCATTCCTTCCAATATGGAAAAAAATATTTCCCGTTCTCAAAATAGTCCCAGTTGAGAATAATTTTTTTCATCTATAATGTCCCTTTTATTAGAAAGGTTTCTAACACAACTGATACCTTTTACCTCCTAATCTATTCTAAATAATGTTTCTTATATTGCTTAACCCAGAAATGGACCAACTTGGCATTATAGCACCAAACTCTGTGCCAACTGAAAGATGAATCAGGTAATCAGGTGCCGTCAACAGCTCAAGATCCCTGTGTCTGGATCCCAACAGACCTTGCCATCGGATAGCAAAGTCTCCTTCCTCCAAGAACAAGGGTGGGTGTTCCCACTCGCTGTGCACCCCTTTTCCTCACTGTTCTGTGTGATGAAGGAAGCAATAGGCAGAGAAGACTTAATGGCTCAGGAGAGGGGGTGGGACGGCAACTACAAGAAGGAAGGTCCAATCTCCAGGGACAAGTTTTGTGATTTGAGATAAACTTCTCACCTTTTGTCAAAGTGTTAAGTCTGACAAATAAGAATGTTTTAGGAACATATCTTTGCCTCTACCTTACACACCACACGTCATGTAACCAATTTGTATTTCCTGAGACCCTGCATAGAACTTACACAGTAAAAAAAAAAAAAAAAAAAAAAGCTAAGGGGATGCAAGCAATAGTGTTTGAACTTCATCATTGGTGGCTAATGTAAGCAGTGCCTGAAACGACTCTCAATACTATTTCTTGCAATACGGCAATAATAAAGAGTTATCGCCCAGAGAAAGAAATGGGACCTCGTCAAGAACACTCACAAATCTGAACCTAGGGGTTGGGGAAACGGAGGAAAACATGGATGTTTTCATTTTGTGATTCCTGAGGACGGGGACATGTCTGTCTTCCACTTCTGGATCCTTGGTGTCCAGCACCATTTACAATATCTGACAAAGGATCAACAATGGCAGAGAGAATGAGAGAGGGGAGGGTGGGCAGGGAAGGGCAGGCAAAGCTCACCTGATTCTTTTGTAACTGAAGTGGATAAATACAAGCCCTCACCCGCCGTCAATGCTACCAACTTAACCATTATTCTTTCTATATAATCTATCGAACATCCCATTACAGAACTTCTAAATCCCACGTTTATTTTATCTAATCCCAACACGGAGCTCTCTTCTCTCCCTGAAATACAAGGGTCCTAAACCACTGTGAAGGATGGATGAGGACACAGCAATTTAAAACCAGATTTGTGGGTATCTTCTTTAACACCTTCCCTTGTTTCCTCACACCCCGAAGCACAGTCATCAGAGACATCCGCTTCAGAACACAAACTCCAGGACCCATCTGACGCACTCACCCACCCGAAAGGAGCTCTGCTCCCTCCATGAGGCCATGCCCAAGGAAACACACCAGGGCCTCCCTCTAGGACACAAGGATCACATTCCAGACCTGGCACCAGAGTCCCTCAGACAGAGCTTCCCAACCTTGCTAAACTCTCTCCAGCGCTCCGGCGCTTAGGCTTTTGCTCCACCCAATTTCTCTTCCCCTCGCCTTCTTTTTGTATCACTAGAAACCAGTTGGGACGAACCCAGGGCCATGCTTCGTCCTTTCGCAGATGCTCTCCAGAAAGAGCTCAGACTCATCACTGACAACACTGTGCACATAACTTACACAACTTTTTGTAACTACACAAGAGTCCTACATGCAAACAGTCGGGCAATTGTCATAGCCACATTATAAACATTCCAAGGACAAGAATAAAAAAATCTATCCAGTCCCATAATGCCTACCTGAGATAAGGTTTTATACAAAGATAACAGCAATAAATATTACCCTACTACTAAATCAGTAGCCAGAATTAGGTAGTGTGTTACAGTGACCAGAAAAATCGTAGCCATGAAAGAAAACTTCATGAGTTCCTGGCCCATTAAGTTCATTTCACATTTTAAACAATGCAAGTAAAAGGCTAAAATGATCAATTTCTGTTGTCAGAAACACTAAAAAGATGCACAGATGGGGTCAATAAATGGATGGCTGGATGGTGGCTGGATTGGAGAGATGAGCAGGCAGCAAGATGGCTCATTGGGAAATGGTGCCCAAACACCTGGTCACCTGAGTCTGATCCCCAAAGCCCATGTGGTGAAAGGACAGAATTGACTTCTGAAAGTTGCCCTCTGACCTCCACGAATGGGCCATGATGTTCTCTTTCCTCTCTCTCCTTCCTCTCGACATAAACTATTTCAAATGATACATGCTGAGTGCTGTACACAGTACAGTCCTCAAGAGAACCCTATGGATTAGATAATGTCACTGTCCTTATATAATGATAAAGGACCGAGGAACAAAGCTATTTATTTAAAAAATAAAAACTTAAGGCCAGTGGAGGTGGTCCACCTTACCACAGTCCCAAGGAGGCAGGAGGCCAGCCTGGTCTGCGTAGCAAAGCTGAGGGCAGCCAGGGCTTCCTAGTAGGAGCCCTGCCTGAGAAGTAAAAGATAAAGACAGGCAGAGAGAGAAAAGACAAAGAAGGAGGAAGGAAGAAGAGGAGGAAGAAGAGCAAAGGGAAGCAAGAGAAGGAAGGGAAAGAAGAAAAGGAGGAGGCGAGAAAGCAGAAGAGAAATACGGCCGGCAATCTACTCACCAGCCCATCTGACTCATTCTAGGCCATTTTGGCAGCGAAATTGGTTGAGGAAGTAATTACAGCTGTTGGTACAGAAGGCTTGGAGACTCGCTGTAGTTCACACATGATTTCTACGAAATGTTTATTGTGTCAGCCATGCTTTCTCAAGGATCAACATGTCCTTATCCAGACAAAGGTGAAATAAAACAAGGATGTCACGGCTCATGCATTTCAAGGCCTGAAGCAGGACAGGATCCCATTTCCACCCACCATCTCTGAGCACAGAAGCCATCCCAGATACAGTGACAGCTGCAGCCACTTCGGAAGGTATTGCTTCTACCCTAGACTACTACTACACAGGGGAAGGATGGCCAGGGGAAGGTTCAAGCAAGCTTCATTTAGCACACGGCCTGTCTAAGTGGATTCCTGTGTAAGCCAGACAGCCTCCTATAATCTTAGGACCACCTAACACTCTCTGTACCTAATACTACATACATTTAACAATACATATAGCTAACATCACATGTAGCTAACATTATTTCTACCTAACT